>MUZC01002258.1:428663-461516 GCA_002072015.1 Radix auricularia
ATTCACATCACGAACTTCACAATCATTCACATCACGAACTTCACAATCATTCACATCACGAACCTCACAATCATTCACATCAGGAACTTCACAATCATTCACATCACGAACTTCACAATCATTCACATCAGGAACTTCACAATCATTCACATCAGGAACTTCTCAATCATTCACATCACGAACTTCACAATTAATTAAATCACGAACTTCACAATCATTCACATCAGGAACTTCACAATCATTCACATCACGAACTTCACAATCATTCATATCAGGAACTTCACAATCATTCACATCAGGAACTTCACAATCATTCACATCATAAACTCCACAATCATTCACATCACGAATTCCACAATCATTCACATCACGAATTTTACAATCATTCACATCACGAAATTCACATTCATTCACATCACGAACTCCACAATCATATTAATGAAATGTACGTCACACCTCGCACGTCACGTCTGCTAACAGATCACAGGTCATGATTAAGTGTGAAGATACCCTAGAACAGTACCCTATGCTAAAAGATATTAAGAACCCTTGAATTTCTTTCAAAAGTAAAATCGCCGTAAATACGACCTTAACGGCCCCTAACTTTTGCATAGATCTGACTTTAAATGCCCCTAACTGTGACATAAACGTAGGAATGGATATTTTATGATGAGAAATTTGACGGCAATAAATTGAGCTTTGAGGGAGTTAGTTGAACAGCCAGACAGACTGTCGTGTCCGGGATTGACCTGGGGTCAAACAGTGTGATCATGAGAGTAAAGCCGTTGGTTCGGAGGGGGGAGGGGGCTGAATACATAAGGGGAGGGGAGGAATTGTGGGGTCGATACATCGGGAGAGGGGGGTACAGGGTGCTTTAAATCTAGATTGCGTTGTTGATTTATTCCCCACCAATAAGGAAGTTTTTGTTACCTCTTGTATTGCCACGTTGATCCTACATGGGCTAACGTATTAGAGTCATCTGAAATATACTATGTTCTTGTCTGTACTACTTCAACTTTTACAAACAAGATTAGTTACAACAGTCTGTCTCTATAAATAAGATTTGTTACAACAACCCGTCTCTATAAACAAGATTAGTTACAACAGACCATCTCTATAAACAAGATTAGTTACAACAGACCATCTCTATAAACAAGATTAGTTACAACAGTCTGTCTCTATAAATAAGATTTTTTACAACAGACCATCTCTATAAACAAGATTAGCTACAACAGACCATCTCTATAAACAAGATTAGTTACAATAGACCATCTCTATAAACAAGAAATGTTACAACAGACAATCTCTATAAACAAGATAAGTTACAACAGACCATCTCTATAAACAAGATTAGTTACAACAGACCATCTCTATAAACAAGATTAGTTACAACAGACCATCTCTATAAACAAGATTAGTTACAACAGTCTGTCTCTATAAATAAGATTTTTTACAACAGACCATCTCTATAAACAAGATTAGTTACAACAGACCATCTCTATAAACAAGATTAGTTACAATAGACCATCTCTATAAACAAGAAATGTTACAACAGACCATCTCTATAAACAAGATAAGTTACAACAGACCATCTCTATAAACAAGATAAGTTACAACAGACCATCTCTATAAATAAGATTAGTTACAACAGACTGTCTCTATAAACGTTTTATTGTGCTTCGCCATGTTTTATAGCACTAGCACATTTGTGTATAGCACTAGCACATCGGTGTATAGCACTAGCACATTGGTGTATAGCACTAGCACATCGGTGTATAGCACTAGAACATCGGTGTATAGCACTAGCACATTGGTGTATAGCACTAGCACATTGGTGTATAGCACTAGCACATTGGTGTATAGCCCTAGCACATCGGTGTATAGCACTAGCACATTGGTGTATAGCACTAGCACATTGGTGTATAGAACTAGTATGTGTAACATAGTTTTGCATTACAATGTTATTACAATTGTATAACATTGTTGTACAGCAATGAGGTATCTGGAAGCTTACTAAATATATGACAGATATGTTTCATAGCATTAAGATGAGACAAATTATATACCTCATCACTATTTTGTTTAGAAATAATTTCATGTATAAAACTCATGCTTGCAGCTCTTTGATGAATACTTCTTATCTGTAATTCTCATGTTTAGCACTTCACAGGACGCCCTGCCCAACAGCGATGGGATCCCTGCACCATCCTTTCATAACAACGACGGGGACCCCGGGTCAATTTTAGGGGACCCTTCGGCTGTGAACCTAGGCCCGCGGTCCTTGAATCCTGGGTCCAAATCAGTGCAACCGGGAACTAAGTCAATTAACAAAGGAACTAAGTCAATTAATCAAGGTACCAAGTCAATTAACAAAGGAACAAAATCTGTTAACAAGGGTTCTAAATCTATCAACCAAGGCGCCAAGTCGATGAATCAAGGATCTAAATCCGTAACCAAGGACGGCAAATCAGACAACAAGCCCCCTGGCCCCAAACAGCCCCAGAGTCTGGGCGATTTTTCTGATTACGCGGCCAGGGCGCCGAGGGGGAGGTCAAAGTTCACCCAAAACGACCCGCCCACAATTGACGAGATACCGCCCTCCGACGTCACGCAGAGGCTGACCAATCCTCGCTGGCCCGACGACCTCGAGGACAAGGAGAACCTGTCAATGTCAAGGCCGATGTTCCGGTCAGACAACGTCGTGCCGACCAGGACGGAAGTGGCCAGGGATAACTTTTCTAACAGGCCATACCTGGGCCAGGTGAGTTAATTCTGTGACCTCGTTGCAATAAATTTTATAACAATGTTCATGACACGCCCCATTATTTTTTCATTTAAAAATTATTTTACATCAGCCATTTTTTAAATATTTTTTACCAATCAGAATGCTCGATTATCCAACTTTTGTTTCGACCAATCAAAATCTTTTCATATCTCAAAATCATTCATATCTTTTTTTAAAAAAACTGGATGACGTTTTATTGATTTCTGGTTTTCAGGCGCGTGAGGTCAGGTCTCCAGCGCGAGACTACGGCTACGTTGATGATGACGTCACGCCATTTGACAGCATCAGCAACGTTGTGCTGCCCCCACTCAGGGCGTCAGACAACGAGCCAATCAGAAACAGGTAGCGACGCTTGACTCCGCCCACCTTCCAAATCAAATTTAGTACAGAATACACAACACTATTGTATTTCTCAGGAATATTGCACTATTAAAATTGCTCACATCGGATCCATTTATTATCCATGAATCCATCCACTGTTCCAATAAATCCATACAGCACTTCTATCCACAAAAGGTTATATGCTTAGTTTTGCTCTGAAGATATTCATCTCTATCGCCTCTTTTATCCATTGATACATAACATGTGCACTTTCGTCTTGCCACTTGATGTAAGTTAATCTTCCGCCCTTGGAGTACACTGATTAGACCCCTCAGCCGCCGCCGCGCGCCGAATTCGCCGCAAAATTTTCGTCCGCCGAAAATCCGCCGGAAAATATGCGGCGCGCCGCATTAGCCGCCGAATTTTGTCAGTCGTAAATCCGCCGAAATATGAACGAGCCGCCGAAACGTAATGTTTTTGTTTTCTTAAGTTTCATTGCGTTTTAAGATCGATTATTGATTGTATTTTTAGAATAACCGTCGCCGGAAGTGTGACGAAAATAAGTTATTTGTATTGTCTGTTTAAAGTTAAACCTAACTAATATAATCACTGAGACAGTTCTTGCATGTTATCTTTTTATTAAAATCTTAATTTATAAAATACTAATTAAAATAAATACAAATAAATTAATTAAAATTATCGTTAAGCTTTGTCGTAAATAGGCGACTTTTTTTTAAAACTCAATTATGGCTCAACAATCTTCACCTTTATTAACTTTATTACTTTATTAGCAGAAAGGTAAGCCAAGCCTATATAACTATATACTATAATAATATAAGCTATATTAATCGTTTTAATTAACTAGATAAATACTAGTTTAGTCAATAACTGATGATTTTAAGGGTGATCCTGAAGCTTTAGGACGTAAATGTTTTCGCTTCGAATTTTATTTTTTTTCGTGAGAACTTTCATTTTTAATTTATTAAATGCATTTATATATGATATAGATCTATGTCATATTTTAGTTATTATAGCGCTAATTTGTAAGGCTTTTCAATTTATAAGGCTTTTTTGGCCATTGACGCTACATTATCGGAGTAGGATGCATCATTTTTGTCTATCTAGCACCCTGCTAGCCAGATTTTATTTACCTGGAACAACCAATGCTAAAAAAATTTAACGACTGAAGATGTTTTTTTTTAAAAAGTTTGATTTATCCATTTTAAGATTCTTAGAAGATCAATAAATATTTTAATGAAAATTTCATTTTTTATTTTCTTACTAGATGTTTATTTCTTTTTTGCTTGTTTGTAAGTGAGAAAATTTTATTTAAACTTTTGCTGTGACAACCCAGCAAGTAGGGTGCTAGATAAACAAAATGGATGTAACATACTCTACTCTGATTATGTAGCATCAAGGTCCGAAAACAGCCTTATAAATTAAAAAGCCTCGCAAATTAGCGCTATAATAGCTAAAATATGACAAATATAAATGCATTTAATAAATTAAAATGAAAGTTCTCACGAGAAAATTAAAATTTGCAGTGAATTAATATACGTGCTAAGACTGCAGGATTACCTTTTTACGTTACACCATTTCTAATGAAACAATTCTTTATGACTATATGATGATTTTAGGTGAACTCAAATGTCATCAAATTTCATCTTAACCTGGAAGATAGGCAGTTCATTACAAACCTACAAGTAAAACCTAAACCGCCTAGCCTACATGGAAATTCTAAAGCACAATGCTGGAAATATTTTTGTGGCCTGTTCTCTACTGATGGGAGAAATGTAGACGAAGATCGAGTTTATTGTCAGCTGTGTCTCACTGCTCAGCAGTCATTGGGTGACAAGGGTCACATTTCAAAAATAACCAATTTTGCCGCAATTACATCGAGTGGCAATATGAATCTTCACTTAAGTGTCAAGCAAAATGTGTCAGTACAAAGTCAAGAAAAGTCTCATAAAATTTTGGGATATTTCCGTAAGTATGGAGAAGACAACAGTCAATGTCAGGCAACATCAAGTCATGAACTGTCAAGAGATATCGTTATCTGGTTCTGTAGAGACTTGCTCGCCTTTGAAAATGTGGCTAAAGATGGTTTTTGTTGACTTCTTCAAAATTATTTGCCCTTCTTTCAACATGGCACCTTTAACACTTGCTGGAACAGCCCTGGATGATGTTTACCAAGCCGTCAGGTCAGCAGTCCAAACTAAAGTGGCTGATAATAAACAGCAAACGATCAAGCCTAGCAGCTGATAAACTACATCGCGTTTGTTTTATCCATGACAATTATAAACTGATTTTCTAAGTGCATAACGGGCTATAGTGACAGAAACTGATTGAGTGGAATGCATTCATGATTCATGCACAACTTTAGTAGTATAGCAAACCAAACTGTTTTTTTTTTATTGTTGAAAGTAATAAAACATTCTGAAGTATTGTAAAAGTGTTTTATTGCTGAAGATTTATTTCTTCATTATTGGTCAGGCTTCAGCCAAATTTCAGCTGAATATTTCGTAATCAGACGAAAATCATCTGCAAATGTGAATTTACGGAGAATTCCGGCTGATCCGGATATCAGCCGAAAAATTATGTCAGCCAGCCGAAATTTTAAAATCCGGCTAATCCGGATATCAGCCGAAAAATTATGTCAGCCAGCCGAAATTTTAAAAAAAATTCGGCTGGCAGGTCTAACACTGATATTATAACAATGTGTGTACACAACTATTATACCCTTGTGTACACAACAATTATACCCTTGTGTGTACACAACTATTATACCCTTGTGTGTACGCAACTATTATACCCTTGTGTACACCCCTACAAAATGAGGGTGAGACTGCAATCAGGCTTTTAAATTAGTAAATGGAAAGCAGGTAAACAGGGTAAGGGTTAGCCTGACAGCACGTAACAAAACAGCGAACGTTTCGGCAAAGAGCCTTCCTCAGCGAACAAACAATACACAAATAGAACGAATATAAAGAAATGAAAAATAAAAACTTAGCTGCGGTGAAATCCAAAGAGTCATAGAAAGCAAAGTAGGAAGAGAGTAGTGTGAGCTTATAAGGGAAAGGAGAGAGTGGGTGTGGCAAAACGATTGTGTGTACACAACTGTTACACCCTTGTGTAAACTACTTATATACGCCTGTGTGTACATAACTATTATACCATTGTGTAAACTACTAAAATACCCCTGTGTGTACACAACTATTATATCCTTGCGTAAACCACTAATATACCCCCTGTGTTAACCACTAATATACCCCTGTGTAAACCACTATCATACCCCTGTGTAAACCACTAATATACCCCTGTGTAAACCACTAATATACCCATGTGTAAACCACTAATATACCCCCTGTGTAAACCACTAATATACCCCCTGTGTTAACCACTAATATACCCCTGTGTAAACCACTATTATACCCCTGTGTTAACCACTATTATACCCTTGTGTTAACCACTATTATACCCCTGTGATAACCACTATTATACCCCTGTGATAACCACTATTATACCCCGTGTAAACCACTATTATATCCCTGTGTGTACACGACTCTCATACACCCTGTGTGTACACGACTCTCATACACCCTGTGTGTACACGACTCTCATACACCCTGTGTGTACATGACTCTCATACACCCTGTGTGTACACGACTCTCATACACCCTGTGTGTACACGACTCTCATACACCCTGTGTGTACACGACTCTCATACACCCTGTGTGTACACGACTCTCATACACCTTGTGTCTACTTCAGGCGGACAGCGAGACTGAGGGCCGAGACCAACGTGGACGAGACTTACACCAGTCGGAGATTCTTTCAAAGCCTGGACAGAGACGGGCCCAACCGACTTGCCCTCCCCACCCCTAAACCCAGGAAGGACACGGCCAGTGAGATCTCCCGGATGCTCAAGGGAGAGTACTATGACAGACGTAAGAAATTCTTAGTTTTATCGGATTACCGGCCTTGGATTGAAATGTTAGTCACAGATCATATATAATTATGTATTTTAGTCTTAATGCGTAAGTTCAAATACAATTAATAACAATCGTTCAAAATCCCATAACACCATTTCCATCCACCAGGCACAGGAAAGCGATATGAGTACAATATCAACTACAGGCCGGACCGAGTGGTCAGCGAGAGACATCCGGACAGATGACCCCCTCCCCCCACACACACCCCTGCCCCTATGATGTAGTATACCCAACACGATTTTAACTGAGTTAAAACGATTGCAGTCATCTGTGAACGAAAAAAATAATTTTGTCGTCTGATAAATGTAACGGAACAAACTGTCGAGATACATTGATACTTAAACTTGAAGTATTTTGTCAGTGGTGCAGTCCTATCTATTGGGCTAATTTGTGTGTGTGGCGGGTAGCCTCAGTATGTGTGGCGGGTAGCCTCAGTATGTGTGGCGGGTAGCCTCAGTATGTGTGGCGGGTAGCCTCAGTTATGTGTGGCGGGTAGCCTCAGTATGTGTGGCGGGTAGCCTCAGTATGTGTGGCGGGTAGCCTCAGTATGTGTGGCTGGTAGCCTCAGTATGTGTGGCGGGTAGCCTCAGTATGTGTGGCGGGTAGCCAGCCTCCGGACCTGTGACTGATGGCCACTGAATCTTAAACATAGTAATTAAAAGTGTACCATGAAGCCACGTAATGCAAAAATGGTAGTAACCGATTGTGTCACTGGCAGCCATGGAGTGTTTAAATGGTAGCAAATGATTGTGTGTAGCGAAGTCAATAGTGTGCTCGCCTCACAAGCTGAGGGGCGTGGGATCGAGCCCACGAAAAGCCACTATAAAAATATTGAGAAATGACTAACGCTAAGAAAGTCCTCCGCTGACCTGGAGAGGGATGGGCGCCGCCAGTGTCTATTATGCCCTAGAATGTTCTAATGGAAACATTAGAATCCTCTACGACCTCGAAAAAAAAAAGAGGTTATGGGACTTTAAAAAAAACAAAAATAATAATAAAAAAAAATGATTGTGTGACTGGTAGCAATGCAGCGTGTAAATGGTAGCACACGATTGTGTGACTAGTAGCCATGGAGCATCTAAATTGTAGCAGCGTATTGCGTCACTGGTAGCCATGAAGCGTGTAATTGGTAGAATATGAAAGTGTAGCTAGTAGCCAATGAAGATTTGAATGGTGACAAATGAAAGCGTGACGGGGAGCAACGAAATACGTGCCACTGGTAGCCTTTTAAAACATGGCAGGTAGCCGATGAATATCTGACCTATATTTACCCAACTAATCGTTGCTAAATCTGCCAAAACAAAGCCTTCGGTTTAAATATATCTGGTCGCGGCGATATATCTTTATTTACATGTCTACTTAAACTTATTGTATAGTACGTAGGACACTCGCTTGGTGTATATTTCATTGACATATAGCTGGAAATAAAACATTAACGTAACACTATTTACTAAAGAGTCCCAGTTTGTTTTTTGATGGTAGCAATATTACTTGAAGACTGAACGATTAATCCCCTTAAAACCTGATCGCAATCAAGACGATGAACCAAGGGACACAACTTCACTTTTAGGGTTTTAATATAAACTACAGGAGATAACGGGAAGCCACAATCTAATTTTCCTTCATCCAATCAAATTAATTATTAAGGATGGAAAGAAAACGAAAGGAAATAGATTTTTTAAAAGTATATGGGGATTTGTGGCGCTAGAAGAGATGGTTCAGTTTCACCCAATTACAGTCACATTATCCAATCAGTTATTCCAATCTACTATTAGTCACAACCAGAGTGAAACCGGAATATTATCTTTCTAGCCAGGGCCAGCCTAATGGACTCCGAGGCCCTAGGCAAAGTGAAATTGTTGGCCCTAAATGTAATAGGTAAATAAAATAATAAATATGGAAAGATTCTTGTGCGAGGCCCCCATTAATGATAAGACTCATCGGAGGCCCTAGGCGGCTGCCTAGTTTGCCTATGCCTAAAGTCGGCCCTGTTCTAGACTTGATGTGGACTGGAGTCTTGGGTTAAATTCATATTTATAAATAGTATGTACAAAGTTACTAGCTAAATTATAAAGATCCTAGTCCCGATTACGACGTTCCTAATCAAATTTATAAAGTGTATAGATATTAGCCAATAATTTATACCACGCGAATTTTAAAAAAATAATATTAGGCACTGACAGAAAATCTGGACTTGTAACTAAAGGCCTCCCTTATCTTAAATAGCTTAGGGTCCGTGCACAATAAATACACAATAGCCGTTAACATACACGTAGGGCAGGTCTCTAGCATGTTAGGTCTGTTTTGTGTTCGTTTGTTTGTTTTTTGTTACGCGGAATTAAAACACAAGTGTCCGCATAGCGCCATTCGTGTGACAACAAGCAATGAGTACACCACACATTGTCACCAGGATACGGCACACACACACACACACACACACACACACACACATACTAACACCCCCACACACACACACACACACACATACTAACACCCCCACACACTCACACACACACACATACTAACACCCCCACACACTCACACACACACACATACTAACACCCCCACACACGCACATTCACACATACACATGTATCACCAAACAGTGGCACCAACCTTGTGACGTGATGTAGTGGATGTTGTCGTTGCCCAGCCAAAACTCACTCAACACTCACTCACTCACTCACTCACTCAACACTCACTCACTCACTCACTCACTCACTCACTCACTCAACACTCACTCAACACTCACTCACTCAACACTCATTCACTCACTCACTCACTCACTCACTCACTCAACACTCACTCAACACTCACTCACTCACTCAACACTCACTCACTCACTCACTCACTCACTCACTCACTCACTCACTCACTCACTCACTCACTCACTCACTCACTCACTCACTCACTCAACACTCACTCAACACTCACTCACTCAACACTCACTCACTCACTCACTCACTCACTCACACACACACACATGTATCACCAAACAGTGGCACCAACCTTGTGACGTGATGTAGTGGATGTTGTCGTTGCCCAACCAGAACTCACTCTCCAGACTGCCGAAGCCATGTCGGTACTCATCCCAGGTGCGGTCGAAGGCCACAGAGCCGTCCTGGCGTTTCTGTATCACTGTCCAACCTGCCACAAGAGATGTTGGACATTGATAGGAGATGTTGGACATTGAGATGAGATGTTGGACATTGACAGGAGATGTTGGACAGTGATAGGAGATGTTGGACATTGACAGTGGAAGTTTAACATTACAAGTTTTACTAGTATTGTAGTGTAACAAAACCATAATGAATTATTGAAATAACGATAAAACACACAAAAAAATCAATTTTGTTAAGTACACACGACGTTATGTAAGGCATATTTACACTGATCTTGAACTACGAAAGCTCCTGCCCAACGAAATGTTTTCGAAAATACTGTAGAAATAACAATTCTTACGAAATATTTCAGAAAGTACCTGTAGAAATAACCAATTCACGGTACAAACACGGTATTTCTTAAAATTGTAAACAAATAAATGAATGATAACAATATCTTTTTATTAAAAAAAAAATAAAATTAATGGATTTGCCTTGCAAAAATTTGTTTTTTCCCTTTTCTTTTATATAAAAAAAAATGTTCTTTGTTTATTTGATCTTAGAGAAGATTTCATGAGGAGTTACCTCGCCTGCCTGCCAGACCTAATTTACTTGTCAACACATCATTGTTAATGAATGCATGTCCATTAGGGACATCCCGGCATACCCCAAAACCTCGTTCACTTTCTCCCTCCCCAGATAACCCCCCTCATTAAGGGGTCACTTAATGGATGTTCAAGCGATAACACGCAGAGACCCCTGATTGTTTTCTTAAGACGCTCCACCCGGGGCGTAGGTAGTTTATGGCGCCAGGGACACTCGTACAGCACCCCCGCCCCCCCCACACACACAAACTTGGCAAGGGAGACAAGAGATGTAATTTTCTTCTTTGCTGACCAGACCAGAAACATAAAAACGTATTCGTTAACAGACACTTGTTGGCCGGGCACAGAATTGGACAGGGCATTGGAAGACAATTGGCGCCCTGTCTGACCATCAACAGCTGGTGCCCGATAGGTCCAAGAACAGCTGGTGTCCGATAGGTCCATCAACAACTGATGCCCGATAGGTCCATCAACAACTGGTGCCCGATAGGTCCGAGAAAAGCTGGTGCCCGATAGGTCTATCAACAGCTGGTGCCCCATATGCCCATAATAATTGGTGCCCGATAGGTCTATCAACAGCTGGTTCCCTATATGCCCATAATAACTGGTGCCCGATAGGTCTATCCACAACTGGTGTCACATATGCCCATAATATCTGATGCCCATTAGGCCTATGAGCATCTGGTGCCCAATATGCCCGTGAGTGAGTAAACTAACGTTCTGTCTTTCTCTCATCTCATCGACTGTTAACTACCAGTACATATCTAAACCAACTACAAAGGGGATATAATCCCTACCGATCCATGCCAGGAGCAGACAACACAACCGTTTGTGTATTTACCCGAGTTGTTGACCATTTTACATAGCGCTTTGAAGGCGTGAGTTACCCCCGCTGGTTTGATCATGATGTAGTAGTCCCCCCTGAACTTCAATCCTCCTTGCTCGAAAACGTCCTGGCACTCTGAGGAAACAAAGAAAACATTTATTACTTTGAAAGTTGTATTTTAAAATACATAATTACAAATAGATTGGTCACAAACACCACAAAACAAAATGAAGTCGTTACCTCACTCCCCCCCCCCATTGCCCCCTCCCCCATCCCGGGGAAAAAAACCTGTAAATCATCAGCCAATCAGATTCTTCCTATCATCATTGCGTTATGAAGTCAAATAGAGGCCAATTATTTAGCAATCGCAATTGGTTGCTATTTAGTGTCTCAAACATTTTCCAGAAATGATGCGATTGCTACCTATGGAAGCAGAATTTTGTATGGCATTTTTGTATTGGCACTAAGCTTTAGTAAGCCCTGTTTTTAAATCCTGGATGTTAACTTGATTGTTTGCTTACTTGAGGAAACATTTTAGGATATATTTTAACCCACTTTCCCTTTTGCTGGCGAGCTGAAATTTTGCAGAGAGACGTGGCCGACGATAAAAATTCACTGTCAAAATTTCAGATCGATCAACTTTACTGTAATTAAATTAATGAATTTTTAGATTGTCTCTATTTATCTTTATGTAGCATGTTAATTTTTTGCTAGAGTGTGTATTATTTTGAAAAACACTTTTAAATCCCTTATATTAACGTCACCGTCTTGTCGTGATCTCTCTCTGTCTTGGTCGGGCGAAGGAAAAAAACAAAAATTTTTTTTTTTAAATGGCCCACTTTCCGTGATCCTATCGAGCAGAAATTTTGCATAGACTTGTGTCACATAACAATATACTGTATCAAAATTTCAGATCCATCAAAAGTACTGTAATTAAATTAATGAATTTTTAGTTTATCTCCAGAGGCGTCACTAGGGTTGGTGTCACCCCCCTCACGATTTAACTCATAGAACTCCTCCGAGTTTTCCAGTGCCACATAACGGGAATATATAGAATTTTACAGTCGAGTGTCACCCCCCTGATGGTTTCACCCAGGGCGGCCCGCCCCCCACCGCACCCCCTAGTGACGCCACTGTTTATCTCTTTGTATCTCTATGATAACCATCTGCTATTGTTAACCTTCAAGATCCACTACATTTCACTTAAGCCACCGTTGACCATATCCCCGTGTTTTACAGCAAGGAGAGTTCAGTCACGTTCAGTCTGTAAATGTTTGTCGCGCGGCGCGTATTATATTGAACATACTTTTATTTCTGTCTCATGTAAGGGAATTATAGTAAAAAAAAAAAAACTTCTGGTTGTTTAATTAGTACTATCCTATTGACGATATTATTAAAAATTATAGTCCTGTTTGTAAATGTAAATTGCTAGTAATTGCTAGTCTGTCTCGCGGTGCGCACTCTATTAAACATGTTTTTATAAAACTTTTCCTGTTATCAAATCGAACTGAAATTAAGCAGGCAGATTGTAGCAGTTTGTTTTTTTTACTATAAATCCTTGATATATTTGAGAAAATACTACAATTTTTAACTTTTGGAATGTCGAGGGATGTGTATTATAATGAACAATCTTTTATTTATGTCTCGTGATTACTAGTCTAAAACTATGCTTTTTATCAATGCTTTTTTTTTAAATTGTCGGTTATCGGCTTTAGTGCGTCTTATTCGTGTCTGAAAACCATTCTTTGGTCCTATCCCGCAAATATTTTGGACTTTTTGAACCATGACCATCTATTAAGTAAACGTGTGACGCTTGTCCACCTCGTTCCCGATGTCAGTTCTCCTACTGGCATCGGGAAAGAAGAAGACAGGTCGCCCACGTTTGCGATTTAAAGATGTATGCCAAAGAGACGTGAAAGCAGCCAGAATACGCACAAGCGACTGGGAGTGTAAGGCAGAAGACCGATCTACGTGGCGCAACGTTGTAAAGGAAGGCGTCATAGTAGCCTAGGGGCGAAAGATGGAGGAGGCTACAGATAGAAAAGCAAGGAGAAAGGCCAAAACTTTGGGAAGCACAGAACTCGTGTACAAAAGCTTTGGTAAAAACCTTCCTTCACTCAGGGATAGGAATGCACAGCCACACAAGGAAATGCAACTCTGACCAACGGTGATGCACCATCGTCATGCGAGACGAAAGGATGCCGATATGACGCCTTTTATTTTTTAAAAAAGTGAAATTTAAATGATTTTAAGAAGATTAGTATGTGCAGTGTGAAAATTTACACAAAAATATTTTCCTCGCAACGTGCATGCTCAGTTGGGGAAATTTGATCAATCTTCAATTGCTTTTCAAACGCAACAAAGAAGGGTATCAATACACTAACCCTAACCCTAACACTAACCTTAATCAATACACTAACCCTAACCCAAATCAATACTCTAACCCTAACCTCAATAAAGATCATTTTGTCCAATCGGCGAGTCTTGACTCGACTTGCGATTTTTCTCGTCAATAATTTTAGAGAATTTCAACATAACTGCCCCCCCCCCCGGTGTGGCGGCACACCAAAAAAAAAATCGCCATTGCATAGCGTCACACTTGCGCCGTGCTGACAAAACAGGCCGCGTGGAAGACGATGTTTGAATAGAGCACAGATAACTCCGCACGTGACTCACACGTGCCTCGATAACATGGCGACGATTGTCTCCCGTTGTTGCCCTTTCGTAAATGTCGCCGGGGGGGATAGTCAGCCCTCCCTGGGGGATGTGGTGGAGGGAGGGGTCGCTCCGACTAAAGGTAGATCAACAGGTGTCGGGCGCACGGGTAATATGACGTCAAGAGTAGAGAAGTAATGGGGATCGAGTTGTCGTTTGAAGATGATTTGGGGGGAGTGGGCCCCGCGGGGTTGGTGCACGTGGTCTGGTCTGTTAGGGTGAAGGTCACGACTAGTGGAAACGCAAGATCTACACAAGACAACAAATATATTTACCGGTCTCTAATCGGGACCAAAAGAGTATAGATAGATTTACTTAAGACTGGGGACCAAAAGAGTATAGATAGATTTACTTAAGACTGGGGACCAAAAGAGTATAGATAGATTTACTTAAGACTGGGGACAAAAAGAGTATAGATAGTTTAGACTTGACAAGACTGGGGACCAAAAAGAGTATAATAAATAAGACTCTAAATGACTGGGGACCAAAAGAGTATAAGAGATAAGACTCCACATGACTGGGTCTTGTTTTGGAAGAAGTTAGTAAAAAGCCCAACCAAAGACGGGAAAAGCCTGAAAAGAGACTCAACAAACAAACCAAACAAAAAACTCACTTGTGCGTTTGATGACTTCTTTGCGAAAAATTAGAAAAAAAAAACAAAAAAAAAAACATGTAAATGAAACCATGCACAGTAATATGGTATTCTAAAGAACTGCAAAATAATTGGCGTGGGATGGTACATATAATTTATCAGTTTAAAGAGGGTTAGGAGGTAAGTTGGGGTGGGAAGAAAGAAGAGTACGTCGAACAAGTCATAGTAGTGTAGTAAAGACCTACGACTTGTCACGAGACCCATTGCAAACCAATTATGTGAGTCAGCAAGTTCGAATTTGGTGACAGATATTTGGTGGGCCTGATGTTAATTATAGGCTATTAAGGAATTATCAGTCAATGAATACACTGTTTATAATTGACCCAAGGGAAAGTTTATTTAAAAACTAACCAAACAAGACATTTCAATCTTAACTTGCAGAATCGGAGCTGAATACGACATGAGGCATGAGAGGACCATTTACTTTTGTTTGATCTTTGACCTAACCGGATCTCGTGTTGATAAATAGCGTTGATAATAAAAAAATAACCTATTTTTAGACCAAGACGGTCTATGGGGCAAGTGAATTAGCTTTCACAAGATGCATTGATCCAGCACTAAAATGATTGTGTAGCTAGCACAATGACCCGGTGGCTTTACCAGCACCAATGCTCGAGCCCGTAACTAACTTTTGCCTTGGCAGACCTATCAACAGTTCTGAGGCGGCTTTTTGTTTAAGCAGCCACACGTCAACGCTATATTTTTGACAGCCATCTAACCCACTCCTCCCCCCCCCCCTAAAAAAAAAGGAACGCGTGTCTAGTGATCCAGCTACTACTACGATTTCAAGGGCCTCTACTTTTGAAAACAGCAAGACCTTAGCGCAGACCAGCACGCAAGACGACACGCAGATCGGCACGCAGACAACTTAGACCGGCACGCAGACCGCACCCTTCAAATGAACCGCAGAAAGTTCAGTTCCGAGGGCAGGCTACCTGCAGCACATGAACATTGACGCCACAGAAACAAGCACCTCAGTCCTGCGCCGTTATTATTTTTTATCTCCACTAATGGAGAGCGCCGTCAGAAGATGACGCACCGTTAGTTACGCTATCAAGCGGCAGGTCCACGAGTACAAGTTATCATCGCCCTCGCGCCGTCCTCCAGCTTTGACGTGTGGTGTGGCGCCCTCTTTTGGAGCTACGCTCGGGGCGGGTGCGCAAATTAACTTTGTTATTATCATAGAATCTAATTCGATTCATCTTGAACTTTGAAATACTTGAGCGATCGGCCATATACCACAGAAGTGCGCTTCCGTGTTTTGTACGTGTTTTTTTGTTACCTTGAAGTAGGAAGTAATCGTTAGTTTAGGAAAAAAAAAGAAAAAATATTCCGCCATAAGAACCATAACATCGTACATAGCGATGTCCTACGATTGGACAATTTGTATTTAAAAAATCGGAGTACAAAAATGTGGGTTTTTTAAAACTGTCGCGACAACGGTTAAAAAAATGTGGTTCCACAAAAACGTCATCTTGGACACGCCTATATGCACCGTGGACCTCATCCACAAAGTGGATTACACACTGCGTACAAATTTGGATTTCCTAATGTTGCATACTCATTTGGATTTCATATTATTGCATAGTAGTTTGGATTTCCTAATGTTGAATACCCATTTTTATTTCATATTATTGCGTACTAATTTGGATTGCCTAATGTTGCATACCCATTTGGATTTCATGTTATTGCATACTAATTTGGATTGCCTAATTTATCAAGTTAAAAGTAAGGATTTTAAACGCTATGGTGAAACCTTTGCTGCTATATGGAGCTGAGACATGGAGTCCTTCATCAACAATTGTCTGAGAAAGATTCACAGAATTCAATGGCCGGACAAAATCAGTAAACGGGAACTGTGGCAGCGGACAAAACAGAAGCCCATTGAGGAGGAGATTCTTCAAAAGCGGTGGAGGTGGATTGGTCGTACACATAGTCTTAGTGACTAAGAAAACCTGCTTCTAATACAACAAGACAAGCCCTGAAATAGAACCCACAGGGTAAACAGAAAATAGGCCGTCCAAGAAACACTTGGCGCCGAGAATTAGAGCAGATATCAAGAGAATTGGCCATGAATGGAAGATCCTGGAGAAACTGACCCAGAATAGAGATGCATGGAGGTCTCATGTTGGTGGCCAATGCCCTAGGAGGAAGTGCAGACGATGATCGGTGGATGTCCGTCATGGACGAAGAAGGCTCAACAACAAAAACAATTTAGATTACTGTAATTTCCTACCCAATTCGGCAAACTTTGTGTGTAACAGTTTCGATTACCTACCATTGCATAACACTTAAAATTTCCTATCATTTTATACAAGTTTCAACTATCTATTACAATCAAATTTGCATTACCTAGTTATACCTAATGCACACCAGTTTTTATTACGTCTATGACCTATTGCATACCTCCCGCTTATAAAAGTAGGACCTTAACCAGACACCTGGAACTGGGCATTTCTGAGGGCAGTCGACTGTCTCGGACATAAAAGCGAAATGTTGCAATTTTGCCGAGCACACTGTAAATAATTTATGCCTGACACTAAACAATTTACTCTTTTCCCCACTCCAAAACCTGATCTATTTTTGGCCGCGGCCGATCTATTCCAATCTGTGCACTTAGGCCCGATCTATTCCGGAACCCGCGGGGTAGATGCAGATGGGCAGCAGATGGGTCAGGTATGTGACATCGCAGACAAGGGGCCGCGATGTTATGAGTTGCTTCCCTTTGAACGCGGCCGTGACGGTCAGGAGACGTCACGCTGTGATGTCACGCCTCGTGTTTGCGATCTCGTGGATAGGATATTTCCGGATAACAAAACAAACGTAGCTTTAGTTAGGGGTTGTCATTTCTAGGACCGGAAAACGTCATAACTCATTGGCTCATTGGGCTATTTTGAGATTCAAGTCAAACATTTCTGAAACATCCATTGCAACAGTGTATTTTGATACACTGATCTCACTAGAACTATCTTCTAGGTGCAAATTTTTGTGCAAAAAATATTTCACTTACTAGCATATATTTAACTGTGGCAGTCCAATGTCTATTCACACATTCCGTCGTCTATTCACACATTCCGTCGTCTATTCACACAGTCCGTCGTCTATTCACACAGTCCGTCGTCTATTCACCCAGTCCGTCGTCTATTCACACAGTCCGTCGTCTTCTCACACAGTCCGTCGTCGATTCACACAATCCGTTGTCTATTATCACAGTCCGTCATCTATTCACACAGTCCGTTGTCTATTCACACAATCCGTCGTCTGCTCACACAGTCCGAAAAGAGTCCCTGAGATAAACTAACTATTTGACCCATTTATCGGACACGGCCAGGCCCCGTCCCGAGCTGACGGTCCAGCCGAAAGTTATCCGCGTGAAAATGTCGGCCTGGTATTTGGTGAAACACAAACCTAACGGCACGGCTAATTAGGTTGATTGAGGTCAGTAGGGTGGGGGGGGGGCGTGCGTCAGTTAAAAAGGGGGCTGGGTAGGCATGAGGTCCAACAGCTGGCGAGGGACCAGGCCGAACTCTTGAGGTCTGGATGTGGCCATTGTGGGAGAGAGGGTGTGGTAAGGGAGGAGAGATGATATTTGAAGTTGAATTACATCATTCATTCCAAACCTCATGTTGGCAATCAAATCGTTTTTACAGGCTGCTGCATACACGTCTAGATCGGGGGTGTGTGGAAATACTTTGTTTGCAGATTTTCAGACACGTGCTAGATTTTTGTTTAAAAATAATAAGTAATCATATTTTTGAATTTTAAAAATTTTATGATATAGACTATGACGTTTTTCCGGTGTGAAAAATTACAAATTCACAGCTACTTAAAGCTAAGCAAAGACCATAAACTAAGTCTAACAAGCAGCGATTTATTCCGCCAAGCAATGTTCTCTTTAAGCTGAGCTGCCGCGCATATATCTGACCGACGCTGCGCAGCAGTTTAGAATTCCCGCGCAGTAAATTTGTTAAAATATTGCACTCAAAATAGCTTTTGTGCAACTTTTCACACGAGATTTTTTTTTTACTTTGCACACGGCCAAACGAACCATGGAGGGAACTTTGACCCTAAACCCACACCATCATTGTTAAAAGTCAATTCTAACAGTCAAATATGTGCAAAATCAAGATTTTATAGTTTTTACGTTTATTGGTGAACTCCATAGAGCTTGGTGCTACCTTTGCTGCGATGAACTTTGTGCTACCTTTTCCACGATGAACTTTGTGCTACCTTTTCCACGATGAACTTTGTGCTACCTTTGCCACGATGAACTTTGTGCTACCTTTGCCACGATGTACTTTGTGCTACCTTTTCCACGATGAACTTTGTGCTACCTTTGCCACGATGTACTTTGTGCTACCTTTGCCACGATGAACTTTGTGCTACCTTTGCCACGATGAACTTTGTGCTACCTTTGCCACGATGTACTTTGTGCTACCTTTGCCACGATGAACTTTGTGCTACCTTTGCCACGATGTACTTTGTGCTACCTTTGCCATGATGAACTCTTACTATCATAACAAAAATTTGACGTCATTAAAAAAAGCCACCAACCCGGGCGTCCTCAGCGCGTGTACCGGAAATGTTCTCCGACAGACGCCATGTTGACTTTCAAAATATGGCGTCCCTCGGAAATGTTTTGGACAAATAAACTAAAGCCTAAGTGCAGGTTCGTATTCCGGTTAAATACTTTTTCTGGGTAAGAAGCTTAATTTCAAGCTGCGACCCATTACTGACAAGTGACCAGAATAAAACCATTAGTTAAATTAATGAAACTAAAAAGTCTTGAAGAAAGAAGAACAAAGTTATAATTATTCATTGGGCAATTAATTCTCACTTGGAAATACCAGCAATGATATTACGATACAACAATCAAATAAACACATGGATAAAAACACTTGTTCTGTTACAAATACAACAAATACAACAACAAACACACCCAAAAAAGTTTTTTCTTCTCGACTGACATTCGGGTTTGATCCGCTGGCGAAGCACACGATTCCACTAAAGTTGAGCCTTGTTAAAGGAGGAAGGACAAAAATTATAGAAATTTGGAAATTTAGTTTAGGTCCAGCTTTATAATTGCGGAAATCTATTAATAGAAATATCCGGTTATTTAAGGTTGACAAATTTAATATAAAGAACGAGTCAATGGGTAAATGTAGTTATATTGAGAAGGGAGTATTTTATCAGCAATTATTTCATTTTTCGTTAATTTAAGACAACTTAGTGGACTTAAACAAGGAAAATAAATGGTTCCTAATTTGACTATGCAAACAATTTTGAGAACGTATTGTATCTTCTTTACTTATGCTAATAATCATTGTTACACTAAAATGTCTAAAAATGAGTAACTTTGCACAGGGAATTATGACGTTTCTCGATCTTAAATAGAAAAATACGAAAGTTATTCTTACAATGGTGATCATGAGAAAAAGTTCTAGGCACCTTAAATACTCCGATGTTATACTCTTATGAGATAATCTGATGATATAATCTGATGAGAAAATCCGATGATAATATCTGATGAGATAATCTGATGAGATAATCCGATGATAATATCTGATGAGATAATCTGATGAGATAATCTGATGAGATAATCCGATGAGATAATCCAATGAGATAATATGATGAGATATTCCGATGAGATAATCTGATCAGCCATGATGAATTGAGAGTGTAGTCTCACCAAAAAAATACTACAAGAGATTAAACATAAACCCTTTCTATATTTATAATCGTGCATCATCACCGTTTTCATTAGAGACAACTTGGGCTTGAGGTTATGTTAATGACGCTATCGGGGGGGGGGGGGGGGGGGGGNGGGGTGAGGAGACATGCCAGCAATCCACTTTAACCCTTACCAAACCAATACAAGACTTGTCTGCGTGGATGTTTGTACGCGCTTGGTGAGATGGGGTTCTACCAATGTTCTTCGATAGGTTAGCTGGGCATGTGCCAGACAGTAAAAACAATAACAACATCATCATCATCATCATCATCAACAACAACAACAAAAACAGCGGCTTAGCAGGTAAACTGGCGAGAAGAGCCTGTTATACCCCCCCCCCCCCCCCNNNNCCCCCCCACCTGTACATCAGTCGGTCAAAAAAATTCCCTAATAGACCTAATTATAAAACAGACTCTTTCGTTCTTCGCTTCCCGTTTCGTTTAAAGTTTCACGAGTTCGGACGAGTCCATTCTTGATGGCGAGTCCATTTATTTTTTCTCGCGGTTGCCAGAAAATGCCAACATTTGGAGGAACGTTTGCAAAGCAGTTATCTGTAATCATTATACTTGCTCGTGAAATTTTCGAAATGTTTGAACAAGAACTCATTCGAAAGCCGCGTAAATTAAAGAGTAATGTTTGGTGTCAAAATTTTATTCCGAATACAAAAAATATCGCACAGTTTAGAAAAATTATTATACTTTAGGTTATTTACCCTCACAATAATACCCCTTAGCCCAGATTCTTGTAATCCAGCCGTTGATTCCCAAACCAGTCAAACTAATACACGTAACTTTAACCTTTGCCCTAACCCACAATTTAACTTAAACTTAACTCTTACCGTGAGCCTTCATCGAAGCTTTAGTCTAATCTATCGTAAGCCTAACCTTAAATAAAACTTAAACCTAAACTCTAACGAAAAAGTTAACACCAGGTATAACCTTAACCATATACTGTTTATACTAGTTCTAAAGATGACCCTTTTTGACAAAATCACGGGGGAAATTTTTTTTTTTTTTTTTTTTTGGGGGGGGGGGGGAAGGTCAGCTTACGAGGGTGTCATAGTTTGTGATTTCTGCATGTCCATTGAATATCCGTGTTGTTATTGTAGATCATCAATGCTCTTTTCTACATTTCACAAGATTCGACTGCTTTACCAGAATCAATAAATATTATCAAACACGTGCACTTGCTTTATTTAACCATTTCATTTATTTTGGGGAATGTTTTAATAAATTGTTTTACAAATTTAGTGTTCAACAACGAATTTTAATGTACGCGCTTTCGCTACTGTTTATCAAAATATTTTTTTTTAAATACCGGTAACTTTTGCCTAAAAAGAGCACAAAGATAAATATAGGCAGAACAAAGTAAACAATCATATTTACCGATTTAGCTTGTAGTTTTATATATATATATATAAATAAATTGTATACCATTTTGTTTAAGCTTTCCTATTATTTTTTGGGGGGTTTGTTTAGGAATAGGTTACACACTTTTCATACTTTTCTCTTCCAAAAGAGGGGAATGGGGTTGGCGTATAAACAAACGGACTATAGAATGAGTATACACGGTACCTAAAACTATACTCGGCTCTATATTTTATGCTTAAACTTAAACTTTATATTGGCACCAGAGATTGGTTAAGTCAAACAAGCCAAACCATGTCTTATGGGGGCTTGTACAATGATTGACAGTTGACTTCTGACAATGGGAATTCGGGGGCGGAGACTGACGGGTATTAAAGGGGACGCACTGACGAGAAAAGAGAGAGACACACACACAGACTCTCACACAGAGACACACGGACAGACGGAGATAGGAATACTTCTGAATATGGACTGCGATAGGGACTGAGATAGGGACTGAGATAGGGACTGAGATAGGGACTGAGATAGGGACTGAGATAGGGACTGAGATAGGGACTGAGATAGGGACAAGTGTTAGAGTAACCATAATTAACGAAGCAAAGTAATTAAAAAGAATTTAGTTGTACATTCAGTCTTGGAGTTTTTGATATTTGAAGCAAGAAGTAACCACAGAGTGTGTCTAACACAGAATATTAGTGTGAGAGTAGATAGACAATAACCACGAGAACACCAAGGTTCTATACAATATCAACTTTCACCTTGAACTACGCTTAAAATGTATCCATAACTTCGAATTTTTGCCATTATCTGTGGCTCAAATTTGCCTCAAAATTAAAGAATAACGTATGATTGTGTTCCGGGTGGGGTGCACTGAGATATCGGGTGGACGGGGTGCAAAATTATATGGGTGGGCTGTCAGATGATAAAGGTGGGGTTTCAGATGATGTGGGTGGGGCGTCAGATATGGGTGGGGTGTCATATGATATGGGTGCGATGTCTAATGATGTGGGTGGGGCGACAGATGATGTGGGTGGGGCGTCAGATGATATGGGCGGGTAAGTGGGCGTCTTTAATAATGACACGGTCAGTGTATTCTGACAAGAACGTTCTTGTTTTTCCACGTATCGGCAGAAACTCCATGAACATATGAACATATCCATTGATACGTACCCCTCCCCCCCAACAAATTATTTTACACCCTCCACCCCCCTCGCCACCACGACGTCATCCGGATAAGACCTTCTTCCCCACCTTCTCGCCCCACACCTCAAAGAGATCGCGGAGCGTCAGACGAAAACGCCAGCACATAGATCCAAGACAAGTCGTTAGAGAAAGATTGGGCAAGAGGTCAGGGGCAAAGGGACAGGAATCACGGGCCAGACTGGAGCTCTGGCCTGCAGACCACCACGAGATCTGGGAACAAGGGAACGTAACCGCGTCTACTATCAGCGACCGACAACCCGCCTGTCAATGAGACTTACAAAACTCGATTTTGTTTTAAAGGAGAAAGGATTTCACCGGGCTTGCTGCAGGCGCCCCGAACTTGGCAAGCGCCCCAAAAATCTGTCTCCTTTAATCTGACGATACCAGGCTGTGGGATTTCACTATAAGATGAGGGGGGATGGGGTAGAGTTGGTGGGGACGGTTGGAACTGGCACAGCAGTTAAAACTAATGGGACTATTTGTATGATCAGAACTAGACACGTGATCTAAGGGATCGCCTGGGGCTGGACGGTTCACGGGAGTGGGTGGTTTTATCAGAGGGAAGGGGGGGGTAGGCGGTCAGTGGCTGTATCTGAAGAAACTTTAAGGACACTTCATCTTTGTGGGGTAAAAAAAAGAGAGAGCCAAGTCTGATCCTAACATGATATCGTATATTTGAGACGGGAAGATGATGAGGATAATCTGTGTGGCGTGTGCTAATTTCTGATTCAAGTCTCAAATAAATGGAGTAAGTTCTCTGTGATGGAGTTATCATTTGTTTCTTAATACTTCTTGAAACAAAATCATTAAACCATTGTCAAAAACACGTCCTGATGACTACTGGGGTCTATTTGGGGTTTAGACTGGAGTCTATTGGTGGTGTAGACTGGGGTCTATTGGGGTGTAGACTGGGGTCTATTGGGGTGTAGACTGGGGTCTATTTTGGGTGTAGACTCGAGTCTAATGTTGGTGTAGACTGGGGTCTATTGGGGTGTTGACAAATGTCAGTTTGGGCGTGCACTGGGTCTATTTTTAGTGTAGACTTGGGTCTATTGGGATGTAGACTGGGGTCTAATGGGGTGTGGACTGGGATCTACTTGGGGTCTATTGGGGGTCTATTTGGTTTAGGCTAATGTCTATTGGGGTGACGACTGTAGTCTATTGGGGTGTAGAATGGAGTCAGTAGTGACGTAAAAAAGGGGTCCGTTAACATGGGCATTGTAGCCAGGAGTACTGGGCACTTGGTGTGCGCGGGGAAATGGGGTCCGGTAGGCGGGGAGGTATGAAGGTTATGTGAAATGACCAGACAAATCAATATCTGGACCAAGTGAATCCCGCGCCGGACAAAAGCTATAAATCTCTCCAAACCGGGTCTACCAACACGGTAATCTACGCTTCCAGCCACAACAGTCACTGGTTTAAAGGGACATCACTGACTGCGATTGAACATCACGCAAATGCAACAGAAAATTACATGATTGAATAGAACGGGATAGAATGTTATAAAGAACAGATCACAGATTTATGACAGAATCAAAGGATATAAAGTACAGTACGAAAATACTAGTGTAGAGAACAACGTTATAAATTGCAGTAGAAAAATCTGAGGGAAAAAAAGTATAATAATAGTTCTCTATAAATCCACTGACATGAATTATTTGAGTGAATTTTGTTTGTTTGTTTGTTTGTTTGTTTGTTTGTTTGTTTGTTTTTTTTTAATGAAGATGAATATTTATACTTTTTTAACAAGGAAAAATTTGCATGGCCGACAACCGAATGATACGTCTATGAATAATGTTGGTGTTATGTTGGGTGTGACTATGGTCGGTTTCTTGTCGGTTGGACATACATGGGATCACAGTATCGTGGAGAATTAGAAATATCGATATAGAATAAAACCGATACTTTCGTTATATCGAATTTATTGGGGGGGGGGGGGGGGTTTTTTTTNGTTCTTCTTAATTTGAAAAATATTCTACAGGAAAATGTCCCAATTTAGAAATGTTCAAAATTACAAACTTCAAATGTCTATTTATGACAAACTTCCCGCCCATACTTAGAAATTTCCAAAATATCAAATGTCAACAATTACAATTACAAAACTAAGAAATGACCAAATTACAAATGTCCAAAATTAGACATTAAAAAAAATAGAAACGTCAAATTCTCAATATGAAACATGTGTAAACTGACCAATGGCCATCTAGACAAACGTTCAACTTGACCAATCTTCATCTAGACAAACGTTCAACTTGACCAATGTCCATCTAGATAAACGTTCAACTTGACCAATGGCCATCTAGACAAACGTTCAACTTGACCAATGGCCATCTAGACAAACGTTCAACTTGACCAATGGCGATCTAGACAAACGTTCAACTTGACCAATCTTCATCTAGATAAACGTTCAACTTGACCAATGTCCATCTAGACAAGTGTTCAACTTGACCTATGTCCCTCTAGATAAGCGTTCAACTTGACCAATCTTCATCTAGACAGCGTTCAACTTGACCAATGTCCCTCTAGACAAACGTTCAACTTGACCAATGTCCATCTAGACAAGCGTTCAACTTGACCAATGTCCCTCTAGACAAACGTTCAACTTGACCAATGTCCAGCATGAGAAATGTCCAAACTAAGAAATGCTCCATAAAGCGGATGGTGCAATATCAGCCTTTTGCCGCACGCCAGGTGTCCCCCTCCCTCCCCTTACATTACAACTACTTTCAAAGGTGATATTCGCTCCGTCATTCTCAATGGTCACTTCAAATCGGGTCAATAAATGGGGTCGTGCTGCGTCCTGAATGAGTCAATTTCAATTTGAGCTTTGCTCACACACTACAAATTTAAGTACTACTGGACCCATCATTCTATTTTCACCATCATTAAAGACCACCCCGCCGATGCTCTTACTGACCATTACTTGGACTGCTTCTTTTACCTGAAATCTCAAGCTGCCGTCATTAGCGCCAGACCACCACCATCACCCCCCCCCACATGGACCAATATTTGTAAAGAGGCAGACATTAATATCCGTAATTCCCGAATCTCCTAATTTTTTTTTCTTTGAATTCTTCATATTTTCGTCTCATTTTAGTTTGTAGAAGGTATTTTGTGTGTGGTTTTAAAAATGTTTGTTTGTTTTAAAAAGTGAGAGAGGGTAAATTTGCGAAACAATTCATGACTAGAGTTTGAGTAGGAGAGAGAATTACAGACAACGTCAACACAATGTGTACATTACATCAAGGGCACAGAATAATTGGGTTGGATGGGGGGTAACATGAGATCAGGAGCGGCGTTTGAGGGTGGCAACTGAGGCGACTGCCCCAGGCCCCGCGCTTAGGTAGGCCCCGCGTTTCGGTCCTGAACATGTCTCGTCCTGGTTAATAGCCTATACATGTAGAACCAATATGTCTGCCAATAAATTGCATTTTAAATCACGTCGTAACCGGCACGTCATTTTTCGATAAGAATAAACCGTTGTTTATAGACAAGAGAAAATAATGAACTTGTAATAATTTAATAAAAAGGTGACACGCGGTATTAAAATTACACAATAATCAAGATATTTCATATTTTTAAATACCATAGCATACTGGTGCTTAGCGATCTTTACTAGTACTCTGGCCCCGCGGGGTCATTGCTGGCACTAGGCCCCGCGGGGTCATTGCTGGCACTAGGCCCCGCGGGGTCATTGCTGGCACTAGGCCCCGCGGGGTCATTGCTGGCACTATGCCCCGCGCTGACCTAACGCCGCCACTGCATGAGATTGTGTGTCAATCTAGCACACAGGATAATTGTGGGGGGGGGGGAGTGTAAGGGCTCTGATGGATTAAGACCAGTTAAAAGGAACTACAGCACTCGAAGAAACCACAACAGATATGACCGGGCATCTAGATATAAGATAATAAGATAAAAGGAGGGTCTCTCTCTCAGATTATGGAACCAGACCACGCATAGGAACCCTGTTATGGCAAGGAAATCCGGCAGGTGAGAGAGTGACCCTATCAGGTGAGTTAGCCAACACCAGGGTATGTAACCAAACAAGGAAATCCGGCAGGGTATGGAACCAAACAAGGAAATCCGGCAGGGTATGGAGCCAAACAAGGAAATCCTGCAGGGTATGGAACCAAACAAGGAAATCCGGCAGGGTATGGAACCAAACAAGGAAATCCGGCAGGGTATGGAACCAAACACGGAAATCCGCAGGGTATGGAACTAAACAAAGAAATACCATTGAGATACTGAGTGAAATTAAAGGAACAGATTTTATTACACAAATTATTTCGTACAAGAAAACTAAAAGAATATTTTGTACATGCAACAAAATTTATGTCCAGAAAATATTATCTTGTTTTACCCATAGGTTTAAGGAAAATTATGTTCAGGTAGAATGATTTTTTTTTTACTTAAAAGAATAACGTCTACAGGTAAAAAAAAATCTTTAGGTAAATGAATATTTATTTCAGGTAAAAGAATTTGCGTCCGGATAATGGAATTTAAAATAAACATATTTTGCACACTAGCTTTTAGAAACTTAGGTTCCGGTAACAGAAATTTGAGCGACGAAAATTGTAAACAAGTTGTAAATCATTGTAAAGTATTCGATACAACTTGACACAAAAATCCTTAAGTTAAAAAAGTCAGTTTGAAATGTAAATTTAAAAGTGTGTGTCCCTCTCGCTGCAGGTAGTCAGTGAAGTAGCTTGAGGAGGGGAGGGGGTGTCCGAATTCAAAAGTCCCCCGGGCCCCCCTTTACGGGGGGGGGGGAGCCAAAGGAGTTCTGAAATTAAATATTACGCCATCGCCATCTATGCAGGCCCCAAAATAAGGCCAAGCCCCTCCCCCCGGCCCTAAAATCCCTAGAAATCCCAAGGTGCACCACTGTAAGCCAGTGATTGCGAACCTATGGCACGCGTGTCACAGACAGCAGTCGTGCCACATCCACAAGACGTGTCACAGACAGCAGTCGTGCCACATCACAAGACGTGCCACAGACAGCACATGTGTCACAGACAGCAGACGTGCCACAGACAGCACACGTGCCACAGACAGCACACGTGCCACAGACAGCACACGTGCCACAGACAGCACACGTGCCACAAACAGCACACGTGCCACAGACAGCACGCAGAGCCTCATCAGCCGGCACGCAACTAAAATATCATTTCAACTTTGTGTTGATATATATATATATATCTATATATAAGTAGGTTTTAATTGAACTTTGGGCACGTGGACACAAAAAGGTTCGCCATCATTGCACTAGACTGTTGACAGTAGAACATTAATTCCCAACATATTCTTCGCTTACATTATGTCGATTTCTCTATTTCTCTCATGACGCACTTTTCAAGGTACCCGCCTACTGTCAGAAATCACTGGCAATTTTAATATAGCCATGGTATTTAAAAAAAATAAAATTTGATCAATAAATATGATCCTGGGCTGATTGTCTGAGAACCATTGTGCATTCCCGCAACCCCCCTCCCCCCACACACAAAAGACCCCACTTATCTCCCCTATAAGCTGAAACCCTCAAACCCACGGAAATAAACGCTTAAAAAATCAGAAGTAGCTCCTTAAAGAAAATGGCGCGCACCCCATGACCGGGCCGTACAGGTGTGAGTAATATTTGTAAGCCGTTAGCTCATGATGGCCGCGGTCGTCTGCAAGCAGTTAGCACATCTCGCGTGGGATCCACCTTTCGTTAAAACCACTTCTGCGTCTGGGGCTCTTCGGGGGAGGCTGTGCGCTGCTGAGAGTTTGAATTCGGAGCCTGCGATGGAGAGTAACGATGTGTTAACGTAGTCCCTTGAGATGTTCGTGTCTGTTACACGTGTGTGGGGTGTATGTGTGTGTGTGTCAATGTGTATGTGTGTATGTGTGTCTGTGTGAGGGAGATGCCATTACGTTATATCCGCGGCAACTTTTTCAGAGAAAACTTCATCTAAGTTTTCAATAAATACACAATTTTTTTATGAATATGTAAGAGTTAAGAAGATAAAAAGTTAAGGAGAGAAATAGAGAGAAAGAGAGAGAGAGAGTGAGTGAGTGAGAGTAAGAAAGAGAAATAGAGAGAGACAGAAAGAAATAGAGACATAAAGAGAAAAGGAGAGAAAATGAGATAGATAGATAGATAGATAGATAGATAGATAGATGGATGGATGGATGGATGGATGGATGGATGGATGGATGGATGGATGGATGGATGGATGGATGGATGGATGGATGGATGGAGAGAGAGGGCGATGGACTCAGGGAGGGAGAAAAGATACCAATTTAATTGTGCCTGCGACATGTTCAATTCATTGACTTAGCCTGAACCATTCTTGTATCTTAAGACACTGTGACTTAATTGGCAGGGTATTCCATGTTTTTTATGTACTACACATTAGTTTATGTTTGTGGGGAAAATTGAACTATGAAAAAGAAATTATAAAGATTTTTTTTTTCTTAATTTAGTTTTTGCTGGTGGGAAATTAAATTCAAATACTCTATTAATTTATTAATTATTTTTTTGAGGGGGGGGGGTGTTTTTCAAACAACTTTTTTAAAAAAGAATTGCAGGGCATTAAATTACATGGGCTAAAGAACCCGTACAGCGAATAATAAGGGATGGGGGGAGGGAATATCATTGAAGAGTATTATCTTGGTAGCTAATCACATGATACGCCGGAAACCCTGAGACACGTCAATCAAACATAAGGTCTCTTTCCATTGGTCATATTTTTTTTTTGGCTTCTGATTGGTTAACTGATAGGTGACCAAAAACTTTTAATTAATTTGATTGGCTGATGAAAGTTTTAGGGTCTTCACCCTAGAAAATCTTCAGGGAACTTCAAGCCACGCTTAAGACTGTAGTTTGACTTAGTTTCTAACATACAGTAATATTTTTTTTAAATGAAATGTCCGTTTCTATTTTCTTACTTGAAATTACGTGAAGTTATTAATCAATTATTGATTGAAATATTATATTATATTTATAAAAAATAAAATAAATACATTGGTCTTGGGGCGTGCTAAGTAAAAAAGAAAGGAAATTCCAATTTTCCCTGTGAGCACAAAGGCCGGCCACCCGTAAGCCAGATCTGAAACCGATTGTTTTGAGATGGCCAAGACAGATGGTTGACCAAACCAGGAGGCAGGGGAGAGAAGAGGTGTGTTAAAACGTTTTTAAAAAGGTTTAAGTTAGTTTTAAATACGGTAGTCTTGGAGAAACGGGGATTTAAGAGAAAGAAGAAGAGGAAGATGGTAGAAAAATATTAAGCCAGTATTAAAAGGATCAGAGTGTGTGCAGGGGGAGGGGGGATTTGCGCTGTTGGGCCCCGGGGAGCTAAGGTTTGAATCTCCCCTTCCCCCACGGGGACCTCCCCCAGTTTCCTTCCTTCTCGCGGTCACACCCCTAGCTAATTCCCCCCCCCCACTCCATGGTTGAAACCCTAGCTATATTCCCATTCGCCACGGTGACACCCCTACTATATCCCACCCCTCCGTGTTGGCACCCCTAGCTATATACCACTTCTCCGTGTTGGCACCCCTAGCTATATACCACTTCTCCGTGTTGGCACCCCTAGCTATATACCACCTCTCCATGTTGGCACCCCTAGCTATATACCACCTCTCCGTGTTGGCATCCCTAGCTATATCCCACCTCTCCGTGTTGGCATCCCTAGCTATATCCCACCTCTACGTGTTGGCACCCCTAGCTATATCCCACCTCTCCATGTTGGCACCACTAACTGCACCCACCCTCCCCTTGGAGCCATCTTTAAATATAACCCCCACCTTACACAGGCACCCCAAACTATACCCCCCACCTTACACATGAACCAAAACTATAAACCCCTCCTTACACATACACCAAAACTATACCCCCTCCATATACAGACACCCCAAACTATACCCCCTCCATACACAGGCAGCCCAAACTATACCCCTTCCATACACCGGCACCCCAACCTATACCCCCTCCATACACCGGCACCCCAACCTATACCCCCTCCATACACCGGCACCCCAANATGCATGATTGATTTATCGTCCAGACACCCGAGAAAGAGACGAAGAAATAAAGGAAACACGAGGGAAAGAAAGAACAACGCAAATCTTCGGACTCGTTTCATACGGGGCTGGGGGTGGGTGGGTGGGTGGATAGGGTGGTAGATTGAGACGGTGTGTGGGGGGGTAGGATGGAAGGGTGAGCCGGGGGCATGGAATAGAATTGTGTGTGTGTGGGGAGGGGTGAGGATTGCGGTTCTAAGAACACATAGAATATCTCTCTCTGATTGATGGGAATAATGGGAGGGGGAAAAGAAAAGAAATAAGAGGCAGGAGATTTATCTGTGAAAGTTAGAGAAAGGAAAGCGGGACCCGGTAGATGAATGGCACACGGCGCCCGTGGGAAGTGACGTCACGGACTTGACACGCGCGATCAAATGGTGTGCGTGTATGTGTGTGAATGTGTGTTTGTGTGTGCGTGCGAGTGTATGTGTGTGAATTTGTGTATAAGGATCTACCGACATTTCTCTGATGAGGAACAAAATCAAGAGGAAAGGTTGTTCCTCCGTGTTGTCAGCCAGAAAAAAAAAAAAACATTTCCACTATCTACCGTGAGAAACTGTTGCAACCCATAGAGTCTAGTTGTAATGAAACACGCCTTTATTAGAGTGAAAAAAGGCTCAAAGTAAGATTCCATTTTAAAAAATTGCTGCAGAAATGTCTGTGTGCTTGGAAACTTATGTGGTACACATCAGCGATGACGTTGTACGTGTTCAAATACAAATATGACGTAATACACACACAAAACAGCGACATCACCTTCATATTGCTGTTACTGCTGCGGCATATTTGCGTCAATCTTGAACAAGCGCGGACAACTCTTGAGGACGAGTATCGCATTGACTATCACGCCAATCAAGCGTATAATGGAAAAAAAATGGATGGAAAGAGCGGGGGGGGGGGGCAAGGGGGCACATTAGTATGAAATAAAACTTCAAGGGACCGCACCTAAACAAAATTTGGACTCTATTTAAGTACAAACATTCATTGTTTAACATTCCTTCATTACTTTTTTCGATGTTACCGCGGGCGACAAAGAGCTCCTGGTATGATAGAATCCACCGCAGCAATGCCGTGAGTATGAAAATGAAAGTGCCTATCTTTAAGGTCGTTAAACCTTGTCTGGAAAGATTATGTAATAATAATAACCATCAAAGAAGTTGGATTAACTATATGGTGGACTGAGCCAATTGACAGCCACAGAGCAGTACATCACAGATATAGGGCTTGTGGTCTAAACCCTCCTTCAAAAGATTTTGAGAACGCAGAAGAAGAAATCAAAGAAGTTATTATTTATTTATTTTATTATTTTTTATTTATCTTTTTTTGTTGAAATTTTGTTACTTATCCTTTAATTACTAAAATAAAATAAATAAATTTTAAACTGTTAAATAATTAAAATTAAAGTGAAAAAATCTTGACTACATTTCTTTTCGCCAAAAACATCCAGGAAATTGCCAGGTTTTTTTTTTTTTTTTTTTTTTTTTTTTTTAA
>MUZC01002258.1:464625-485854 GCA_002072015.1 Radix auricularia
TTTTATCCTACGTGGCTAGCAGATGTCATCATAAACAAACGCGTTTATTTATAGAATGAAGAGACAGGCAGAGAGAGAGACAGGCAGATAGAGAGACAGGCAGAGAGAGAGACAGGTAGAGAGAGAGACAGGCAGAGAGAGAGACAGGCAGAGAGAGAGACAGGCAGAGAGAGAGATACAGGCAGAGAGAGACAGGCAGAGAGAGATAGAGAGAGGCAGAGAGAGACAGGCAGAGAGAGAGACAGGCAGAGAGAGACAGGCAGAGAGAGAGACAGGCAGAGAGAGAGAGACAGAGAGAGAGACAGAGAGAGACAGGCAGAGAGAGATAGAGAGAGACAGAGAGAGAGACAGAGAGAGAGAGAGACAGGCAGAGAGAGAGACAGAGAGAGACAGAGAGAGAGAAACAGGCAGAGAGAGATAGAGAGAGGCAGAGAGAGATAGAGAGAGGCAGAGAGAGACAGAGAGAGACAGTCAGAGAGAGAGACAGAGAGAGAGGCAGAGAGAGAGAGACAGGCAGAGAGAGAGAGACAGAGAGAGAGACAGAGAGAGAGAGGCAGAGAGAGAGACAGGCAGAGAGAGAGACAGAGAGAGAGAGAGAGACAGGCAGAGAGAGACAGAGAGAGACAGGCAGAGAGAGAGACAGAGAGAGACAGGCAGAGAGAGAGACAGAGAGAGAGGCAGAGAGAGAGACAGACGAGAGAGAGACAGAGAGAGACAGGCAGAGAGAGAGAGAGACAGGCAGAGAGAGAGAGAGAGGGGGAGAGAGAGAGACGATTGTGAAGTTAATATAAGAGATATATTTTTTTAAAAGTTGGTTAATGCCTGTCCTCTTCAATTTTACTTTTTCTGTGTCTAAATATTTATCATTTTATCATTGGACACTGACTTTAACCGTTGTTTCTGGTCAGACCGGATAAAACTAAATGCTCATCATGACGTTAAATTCATCTCCCTTCCAACATTTTGTTTACACGCTTCGTTAACATTATGGTATCACCCGATTCGTCGTCGACTCTCTGATAAGGTGATTGAAAAGGTAGAGGGGTCGACCTTAGACAACCCTTTTACGCTGATCCCTCTAAGGATCGTTGGTCCATGTGCAAAGAAAAAAATCTCGTTTGCAAAATTGCGCAGCATCCATTTTTTTGTGTGCAGTATTTAACAAAAATTGTTGCTTGGTACATGTAATTCTAAACTGCTGTGCGACGTCAGTCATTTGTCTGCGCGGTTGTGCAACCGTGCAACTTGAAGGGAACATTGGCCTTCTATATCAGGTACAGGGAATCCGACAATTAGGATCACATCCCCTTCCCAATCAATTCATTCCCCTCCCCCACCCCCACCCACATACATCCAAGCAAACGGAGACATACAATCTCCCGTATTCATAAACATATGACACAAAAGTTATAAAGTTATCGGATACTTGTGCTATAACAGCTGAACGCCGCATAAAGTGTTCCGCTGTGCCCAAGTGTTGTAAGATATGACTGAATGTAAAAATCTAAAGCCCGGGGGGGGGGGGGGATGTCCGGAGAAGTAACAGGAGGACGTCACACGCCGTGGAAATGGTTGACGCTGTTACGACACATGAGGTAATCAATATGTGACCCCTACTAGACCTAAAAAAAAACAAAACAAAAAAACAGCCCAACCTCTATTATAACGGAAATTCTAAGCAACGCACAGATTACCCCTAGAAATGCTTTGTTCTGTTTCTTTCTTGTGTTTTATTTCATTTAATTTTATGTATTCTCTCGGTACGTCTAGTTCTGTCCAGACTTTATATTTTCCTCTTCGTTTGGGGGGCTGGGGGGACTGGGGGCAAAATTGATTTGTACCTAGGTTCCAATATCTTCGATCAACACGACGGCCATTCGATGGTTTTATTACAACTTAACCCGTGCATCTAATCCCGGATTCTTGCAACCAGGGGATGCGCTGCACAAGTTTGAGGACCGTCTTTCCCCTTTGATACCCAAAAATTGTGCCAAGCGATCGTGCGTTTGGTTGGTTACCACGCTCGATGTTTGAGGACCATCTTTCCGTTACGATACCCCGAAATTGTGCCAAGCGATCGTGCATTTGGTTGGTTACCACGCTCTACGTTTGAGGACCGTCTTTCCCTTACGATACCCCGAAATTGTGCCAAGCGATCGTGCATTTGGTTGGTTACCACGCTCTACTTTGAACAAAATGGAGGCGAGTTATAGCGAACGGTTGAAGAAATCTATTCCTGTTGGATGAATCCATGTGTTTTTGTCTGTATGGGGTAGGTGCATGTGTGTATTTGTGTAAGTAGCTCTGAAAGGGGAGGCCACCTGTTGTTAAAGTAAGACGTGAAACTGCACATTAGGTATTATATCTCCTCCCCAGCTTTTACCTCCCGCCCCGCCCCCCCAACTTCTTGACTCCCGATTGGGCCTATAGGTAAATGCGTAATATTAGAATCTATACAGGAAACACCGATTGGGCCTATAGGTAAATGCGTAATATTAGAATCTATACAGGAAACAAGATTTAACAATCAGACATTTAATAAAACATTTAACTACTTGTTGTAAGATTTGACAGACTTAATTGTTATTAAGCTTTTATTTTTCAGTAACCCGCAGCTTTCAAGATTACTTCTGATTCAATGTTACATAAATGACTCCGAGAGCCAACGTTTTGGCTTTCCGATCATTTGATTTATTCAGAATAAATATAAATTCATTTTACGCTCGGACCAAGTCAGCCAACACGTAAGGTACACATCTGGCACGGCATAGCCGTATGTGCCGTAAGCAGTGCCAACCAGGATGTGCTATTACTGCCAACCATAGTATGGTCTTACTGCCAACCAGGATATACTCTTACTGCCAACCAGGATATACTCTTACTGCCAACCAGGACATACTCTTACTTCCAACCCGGAAGTACCCCCTAACAAAAACGAACTGGATATGCCCTTGGCACCGCCTAGCCCTAGATTTTTTTTGAACGGATGACCTCACAGTCATGCGACTCACTACTAGGGGCATCCTATGTTTGTTTGGTTTTTTTTTGGTTTTTTCGTTTTTTATTTATTTATTTTTATTAATTTTTTTCGTTTTAAAAAAAAAAAAAAAAAAACTTTGCGCACGGACAAACGAACCTTGCCTGAAACCAAAGAAAAAAATGCCAAATCCAAAACATGAGAGAGTCCATCACAATATGACAGCCCATCATTACATATTAAAATCTTCAACCCCAAGATTTATTACATTCAATTATACAAACCCTGAAGAATTGATTCTAACCATGGATAAGCGTAAGACGCAATAATTCTCCTAATAGAAGTGAGCCTCTGCGATAATTTAGATAAGATAACCTCCGACCCAACGGTCAAAATTTACCATTCCACGCAGAGTTATTTATACGTACCCACAGCCTTGATTTTTGCGTTGACCTCTGTTAAAGAAGTTACATTATTCTAGTGACGGCCCGCAATGATGGATGTTCGATACGCTAGCAATGCGAAAGCTCATCCCAAATGATGCCAGATTTTTATCAATCTCGCGTCTCCGTTCCTCGGCAAACATGCAAAACCCTAATCAACAAACAAGATATGCCAGGATGGCGGATTGATGCCGAGGATAGTTTATCTGGCACACAAGGCAGGTGGAGTTTTGCAGAGTCCGGCGACAGACATAGTGCGGCAGACAAGACATTTTTTAATGTTGTGTCTATAGTCCATCTCCACCACCGATTATAACGTATAAACTAGATTTTATACTGTCCATGTCTACCATTGTTGATAGATAGGGTCTAGTTTATAGTCTATATAGACTTTCTATTGCCCATTTCTACAATCCATGAAAGGTTCTTGACTAGACTTTCTATAGACCATCACTATCACATAATATGCGGCCTAGACTAGACTTTCTATAGAACATCTCTATCACATATTATAATGTCTAGACTAGACTCTCTGTTGTCCATCTCTATCACAGATTATAATGTCTAGACTAGACTTTCTATTGTCCATCTCTATTACAGATTTTGCGGCCTATACTAGACTTTCTATTGACCATCTATATCATAGATTACAATTTACAGAGTAGACTTTCTTTTGTCCGTTCCTACCACAGATTATACAGTCTAGACTAGAGTTTCCAAAGTCAATATCTATCGCTGAAAATAATAGTTTGAGTCTACGGTGCGTCTCACTCAATGTTACTTTTAAATTTGCGCAGAGTTGATATACTCATTCGAAACTTGTTAGTGTATTTAATATTTGCCTATGAAATCAGACATTGGAACAAAAGGAACAAAAAGTTGCAAACATAACATTTGGAATCATTGTCCAATGTAATCGAAATTGACAGCCTTTCTTTGCCTCTTGAAAAATTTGAAATAAAAGATGGTTTCACTAGCACAAGTCGCAATGTGATTTATGCAATTTTTTGCAAGATGTGCAATAAAACGTACGCGGGCGAGACAGGTCGTCGCCTGGCATATCGGTTTACAGAACACGTGTTATATATATATGAATAAACAACCTCTATGTACTGTCTCTAAACATTTCAACACTGTTGATCACGGCGGGTTTCCATATATTGCGGTTGCTGGTATTTTATAATTGAGCAATACCTATGACGTGATCTACATGAAAAATAGTTTTATGATACTAAATGGTGCATCGGTTCCACATGATTAAACAAAGTTCACATTCTTCCATAACCGAAAACTTTTTCCGATGTTGATTTCACTGGAACTATTGACACTTACTCTCTTTTATTCTCTCAAATGACATTTTAATAACTTTTAATACTTTTAATACTTATGTAAGTCATTTGTACCGATAAAGGCATTATCCAAAACATGTAGCTTTCTATTAGTCAATTAATAAAGCTTTAAGTTATCGTTTTTATGACACAATTTGTGTATCTTGTGTTTTATCCTACGTGGCTAGCAGATGTCATCATAAACAAACGCGTTTATTTATAGAATGACTTGCCTAGTAGATGTCATTATGAACAACGTGTTTATTTATAGAATGACTTGCCTAGAAGATGTCATCATAAACAAATGTGTTTATTTATAGAATGACTTGCCTAGCAGATGTCATAAACAACCGTGTTTATTTATAGAATGACTTTCCCAACAGATGTCATCATAAACAAACGTGTTTATTTATAGAATGACTTTCCTAGAAGATGTCATCATAAACAACGGTTTTTATTTTTAGAATGACTTGTCTAGAAGATGTCATCATAAACAAACATGTTTATGTATAGGTTGACTTGCCTAGAAGATGTCATTATAAACAAACGCATTTATTTATAGAATGACTTGTCTAGAAGATGTCATCATAAACAAACGTGTTTATTTATAGAATGACTTGCCTAGAAGATGTCATCATAAACAAACGCGTTTATTTATAGAATGACTTGTCTAGAAGATTTCATCATAAACAAACGCGTTTATTTATAGAATGACTTGCCTAGAAGATGTCATTATAAACAAACGCGTTTATTTATAGAATAAATGTCCAGCAGATGTCATTATAAACAAACACGTTTATTTATAGAATGACTTGCCCAGCATATGTCATCATAAACAAACGCGTTTATTTATAGAATAAATGTCCAGCAGATGTCATCATAAACAAACGTGTTTATTTATAGAATAAATGTCCAGCAGATGTCATCATAAACAAACGTGTTTATTTATCGTATGACTTGCCTAGAAGATGTTGTCATAAACAAACGTGTTTATTTATATTAAAGATTTGCCGAGCAGATGTCATCATAAACAACTGTGTTTATTGCTAGACTGACATAAACTGCGCCAATAAACACCGAGGTGTTCTTGAACAAGATGGCGGCCTGTTGCCACATCCGGTGACGTATCTCCTTGAACAGTTTACGCCATCTCGTCTTTGGGTTGTTTGCGCTGCAGGTATTTCACCCCTATCCCCCGGTCTTATCTTGCGCCTCTACGCAAGTTGTGATATGCAGAGATGTGGGGCGGGGGTGGTGGTGGACCCACAGGGTGTTCAAGGTTACCATAGTAACAGTCCGATTACAAGAATGTGGTCATTTTAACGGTAAAGGTGAGGTAACGGTGAAGACTGAATGGGGGGGGGGTAACTGTAATATACTGAAGATATATAGAGAGGAGATAGGAGAGGTAAAGAGAAGATGGGAGGAGGGAGAGGAGGTAAGAGAGTGGAGGAAAACAGACAGTCGCTGGGTGTAAATCACACATTTGGTTGGGGGGGGGGGAGGGCAAGCGACATTGTCCGTTGAATCCAGAAACGAGCCCAAGTGATAAGGTCACGTGGTACAGCATTAGAGAGCCCAAATTCCCAGTTTGAAGTTTGGGGAAAAGGTAAATTTGAAGTTTGGGGAACATGGGAAGTTTGAAACTTGAGGAACTTGAGAAATTTGACATTCGGTGAATCGGGAAGTTTGAATTTCGGGGAACAAGGGAACTTTGAAGCTTGTGGAACAATGGAACTCGACATTTGGGGAACATGAGAAGTTTGAAATTCGGGGAATTGGGAGGTTTTAAGTTTTGGGAACATGTTAATACTGAGGTTCGGGGATATGAGAACTTTAAAAATTGTGGAACATGGTAAGTTTGAAGTTCGGGGAACATGGTAAGTTTGAAGTTCGGGGAACATGGTAAGTTTGAAGTTCGGGGAACATGGTAAAGTTCGGGGAACATGGTAAGTTTGAAGTTCGGGGAACATGGTAAGTTTGAAGTTCGGGGAACATGGTAAGTATGAAGTTCGAGGACCATTGTAAGTTTTATCTTCGGGGAACATGGTAAGTTTGAAGTTTGGCAACATCGAGCCAGACAGCATGACCCATTGCATATTTACGTTTTTTTTAAAAAAAAAGAATACTTTATAGCAACTGTTTGTGAAACGTAAGCACAGAAGAAGGTTGGCAGACGATGTTAAGGGACGCGACTTTGATATTTCGTTTGCGCTCTTATTGCTTCCCTTTTATCCCCATCCAAGACCAAAGACATGTTTGATTGGAAGAAAATTAAACCAGCCGTCTATTTATAGAACTGACATCGTGCGTCACGTGGTATACGTCACGTCCTCAAAGTGTTTTTTTGGACTTTGCTACGTGGTCTGTAGCCACTTGTATGTAGCCTATCGAGATGTTTTCCCGTTCATTAGCTTTCGTCAGATGTATCCAGCAACATGAGTTTATCCATTGGCGTAGCTGCGTGAAACTGACTTCACGTGGCAGCTCTGAGATTGATTGCTGTCACATGACATCCCAGGCCAGCACTGAGATTGACTGCTGTCACATGACATCCCAGGCAAGCACTGAGATTGACTGCTGTCACATGACATCCCAGGCCAGCACTGAGATTGACTGCTGTCACATGACTTCACGGGGCAGCACTGAGATTGACTGCTGTCACATGACTTCACGTGGCAGCTCTGAGATTGACTGCTGTCACATGACTTCACGGGGCAGCACTGAGATTGACTGCTGTCACATGACTTCACGGGGCAGCACTGAGATTGACTGCTGTCACATAAAGTCCCAGGCCAGCACTGAGATTGACTGCTCTCAATTGACTTCAATTGACATCCCAGGCCAGCACTGATATTGACTGCTGTCACATGACTTCACGGGGAAGCACTGCTGTCACATGACTTTCCCTGTCAGATATGAGAATCCGTTTCAATCGTGGCGAAATCATAAGAAATGTCACATCGCACAAACATTTTTAAAAAGAACACACCATATAATTTCAACTTGAATTTAGATCAGACGCTCGTAGAGTTAATAAATTAATGGAGAGACAAAAATGTATCAATAGCTAATATTATGTGCAAAATTCTGCTTTTATGATGAGAGGAAGGTGTTCAATGATGAGTTCAAAAAAGTTGAAAGTACCAGACAACTTTAGACGTAGTTTAGTAGAGAACTTGAAAATTAGGTAATTTTTACACATTTGAGATGGCCCCATGGCCTACACATTTGAGAGCTCGCCTCATGGCTTACGCGTTTGAGAACTGGCCCGTTGGTCTTCACATTTGAGAGCTTGGCCCATTGGCATAGCCATTGGCCTCCACATTTGAGAGCTTAGCCCATAGGCATAGCCATTGGCCTACACATTTGAGAGCTCACCCCATGGCCTACACATATGAGAGCTCGCCTCATGGCCTACGCGTTTGAGAACTGGCCCGTTGGTCTTCACATTTGAGAGCTTGGCCCATTGGCATAGCCATTGGCCTACACATTTGAAAGCTGACCCCTTGGCCCACAGGTTTGAGAGTTCAATTCTCTACACACTCAAATGATTACCTGGCTTATAACCGACCACTTTGATTTCATCGCCCGCTGGGGGCCGATGGCGAGATAACGACAACCTTGACATTGAATAAATTCGATAAGGGAAAGGTAAGCAGGCTCCAGACTCACCGACAGAGTTATCCCCACATCGCTTCATCACCCTCGCTAGCGTGCCCGTGTTTTTGTTATGTGGAGGTGAGCACTGCTAACACGTGCCTGATAACGTTATGTAATATTTGATGCCGACATCTGTTTCTCTACCTGCACAGCGGAGTTGGGGCTGTTCTCATCGTCTGGGTCTCAACCACCGCACCAATCCGTGATAAAACAATAAGTTACCCCACACCCCCTCCCACCCCACCAACACACTTGTTTATGATTAACAAGAACTTTTAGAACATAAGTAATATTATTTTACAAGATTTTTCAAACTGTTGAGCAGACACGGGCAACGAAATCACAAAACTGATTCACAAGGAGACGACTCGAAGACGGTTAAATTCTTAGCTTTGATTGCAGTAAAGTACTTGTCGAAAGGTGAACCAGAAAATATTCTCCATCGAGCGGAAACCAAATGATATTTGAACTCGATTTTATTTGTAGCCCTAGGTTCAAAAGTGAAATGGCTAAAAATAAATACATCATTATATTTCTCTCTAACTTGCAGGTTTTTGGAATTTAAAGAACCGGGTAATGTAAAATCTGGAGTGCTGGCAAAATTAATTCGCAAATTTAGTTCCGTCTGTCCTATAATGATGGCCTGTCATAGAGGATCTCCTTAGTGTTTTAGACTTTGGACTACGGGTGGTCTGTAACATAAGGTCCATTTAGCGTTTTAGACTTTGGACTACGGATGGTCTGTAACATAAGGTCCATTTAGTGTTTTAGACTTTGGACTACGGATGGTCTGTAACATAAGGTCCATTTAGTGTTTTAGACTTTGGACTACGAATGGTCTGTAACATAAGGTCCATTTAGTGTTTTAGACTTTGGACTACAGATGGTCTGTAACATAAGGTCCATTTAGTGTTTAGACTTTGGACTACGAATCGTCTGTAACATAAGGTCCATTTAGTGTTTTAGACTTTGGACTACAGATGGTCTGTAACATAAGGTCGATTTAGTGTTTTAGACTTTGGACTACGGATGGTCTGTAACATAATGTCCATTTAGCGTTTTAGACTTTGGACTACGGATGGTCTGTAACATAAGATCCATTTAACGTTTTAGACTTTGGACTACGGATGGTCTGGTCTGTAACATAAGATCCATTTAACGTTTTAGACTTTGGACTACGGATGGTCTGTAACATAAGGTCCATTTAGTGTTTCAGAGACTTTACGGATGGTATGTAACAGAAGGTCTATTTAGTGTTTTAGACTTTAGACTATGGATGGTCTGTAACCGAAGGTCCATTTAGTGTTTTAGACTTTTGGACTACGGATGGTCTGTAACAGGAGGTCCACATTGTGTTTTGGACTATGGACGGTCTGTTTTTGGTAGTCTATCTGGTGTTTCAAACAAAGGAGCCCACTGTACGATTTAGTACTGTGGTCTATTCATTTATTTTTTTGTAATATAAATTTTGTTACTACTTCATGGTTTGGAACGTCTACCGCTGAAATTCTCAACAAAAAAAAATGTGCCTGCTATAAAATGAGTGATGCATGTTCTGCAAAAAGTCCCTTTGTGTACCGCGTACTAAGGTTACTGAGAGCGAAGTAAACAAACCCAGAGTTATCTGCCCACTATCGCAAGCAACCACATCCTGTCCCTTAGATTATTTATCAATCTATTTATAGACCTGGAACAGGCTGTGGGGGAGATGCACCGGTTGGAACATTCAGTGACGTCACTGCCAATGTGTGTGTGTGTGTGTGTGTGTGTGTGTGTGTGTGTGTGTGTGTGTGTGTGTGTGGTTAGTGTGGGCTACCGACACATTCAAATGACGTGACATTCGATGGTCAGTCAAAAACTTGGAAACGACGTCATGTTTGATGGGATGATGGTCATTCAAAAACAGAAATGACGTCATATTCGATGGGATGATGATCATTCAAAAACAGAAATGACGTCATATTCGATGGGATGATGATCATTCAAAAACAGAAATGACGTCATATTCGATGGGATGATGGTCATTCAAAAACAGAAATGACTTCATATTTGATGGGATGATGATAATTCAAAAACAGAAATGACGTCATTATCGATGGGATAATGGTCAGTCAAAAACAGAAATGACGTCATATTCAATGGAATGATGGTCAATCAAAAAAAAAGAAATGACGTCATATTCGATGGGATGATGGCCATTCAAAAACAGAAATGACGTTTCATTTGATTGCATGACGGACCATCAACATATTTTGATTATATATTATTTGATTGCATGACCGACTGACAGTACATTTCATCTGAAAATTCACTCTGTGAAAAGATGGACAGGAATCGCATTCAATATTCCTAAAATGATCACAAGTGTTTTAAAATAATAATTACAAAGAAGAAGAACAAATATCAAATGAATCTGAAGCAGTGTGGCTCATCGAATGTAACTTAAAGAGTCAGTTGAAATGAAAGTTTTGGGTGCTTGTCAAAACGTGTGAGAATCCTTGAGAGACGCCATCAGACAAAACTGTCCTGACGTACTTGTGGGATGAGTTGATAGCGGTAACAAGTTAGCTCTACAATACAAACTCAATATCACTAGTCTGCTTTCACTCAGGCAAGACTGAATTTTTTTTTTTTAATATAGAGAGAGAAATAACCCATACGCACAGAGAATGAATTCCGACAAGCTTCCGCTCTATTAATAACAGAATCCTAAAACATGGAACTTGCTATAGCAGTGGCGTAGCTATGGATTTGGGGGCCCGGGGGGCTTGGCCTCTTGAGGGGCCCTTCATTACTTGATGGTGGCATATTATTTAATTTTAAAAAATCTGACACCCATTTGTGAATCCCCTTCAAGCTGGGGCCCGGGGAAAATTTCAGATTTTGACCCAGTGGCGTAGCTAGAGAAAATGGAGGTTGGTCCGAATTTGAAAATCCCAACAGGCCCCCACTTGAGGGGGGGGGCACAAATGAGTGAACAGAGTTTTTTAAAATTAAATATTAAATATAACGCGTACGCCAGCGGTCAAAAAGATGGGGCCGCCAAAGAGGACAAGCCCCCTACCGGGCCTCCAAATCCCTAAATACGCAACTGTTTGTCGCCCATCCCCCGCCCATAGCTACGCCACTGTGTTACAGAGAGTGAAGGTCAAAGCGGACCTACATTTAAATGAAAGCGTTACATCTGTCATCGGAGCTCGGTAGGTGTGCAGAGCTCAAGCTCCATTTAGAGCCTGGGAAGAAGGTCAACGCTGAGCTCCAGGATCCGCTGAGATCCAAGATCTGCTGAGATCCAAGATCCGCTGAGATCCAAGATCCGCTGAGATCCAAGATCCGCTGAGATCCAAGATCCGCTGAGATCCAAGATCCACTGAGAACCAAGATCCACTGAGATCAAAGATCCGCTGAGATCCAAGATCCGCTGAGATCCATGATCCGCTGAGAACCAAGATCCGCTGAGAAACAAGATCCACTGAGATCCAAGATCCGCTGAGATCCAAGATCCGCAAGATCCGCCGAGATCCAAGATACGCCAAAATCCAAGATCCGCCGCGATCCAAGATCCGCCGAGATCCAAGATCCGCTGCGATCCAAGATTCCGTCAGAGACAAACACAACAGTTCAATGAGTAGCTCGCAATCATGAACACAGACCAATCATTTCGTATCACGATACATCATTTTATTGTCAATGAATTTCTAATTCGCTATTCCTCCGCTCTTTATCTGCATGTAACTTGCTAAATGGCAGGGACAATAATCTATTCCACCGCCGCTCTCTACATTTCTTTAACTTTATGCACCTTACAATGCAACTTTTGTTCGCTTATAAATCTTCCATATAACGGAAATTGAACTTGTAACTAAGCAATAACCGTTACTCGTTGGCACCTCAGCATACGTCACTTCCGCCAAGGAAACTAACTGGTGTTAACAATGCCTGTTAACGGCGACGAAATGAAAAGAGTTCAGTAATGCAAGGGAAGTAAGCGTGAAAGCCAAAACTCAATGGACGGGAACTGACGGAAATGAAATAAGACAACCCGGACGAATTGAGATGTAAAGTGAAATAACTGAAAGGATCCACGCCTGGTAACTGGATCACTCTGGCTGCAGTTTAATTTCCGCTGTGTTAGAAGAGATCGTCGGCGAAAGCCAAAATAAAAAAAAAACCTCCATTGTTGAAATAATAACCATATTTCTGTGATACTTTTCACCTTGTTGGCTTTATTTCGACTAAGCTGATTCAAATTTCACAATGTGTAATTGTCGATCGTATTTTATTATACAGAGCTGGACTGTCGTAAAGCTCTCCGATAACACACACGATTATACACGACCGATTTGTGAGGTCAAAAAACAATGAATTTTAAGTTTTATTGTTCGATAAATTCAGCTGTAGATGTTTGGCCCATTAGCTTTAGTAGCACAAACTAATAGGTAAAATTAGAAGTTATCTTAACTTTCTTATCACCAATCCCTGAACATGGGAAAAATGTGCAAAATGATTATATACCTTAACTCGTTATGGCTAGAACAGAGGTAAAAAAAATTGACATGGTGGTAAGGTCTTTTCCGGTTCAAGATTTTAAATTGTACTTTCTGAATTTATAAATTGTACTTTCTGAATTTATGAATTGTACTTTTTGACCTTTTAATTGTACTTTTTTACTTTTTAATAATACTTTCTGACTTTTTGAATAGCACTTTTTGACTTTTAAATGTGCTTTCTGAATTTTTAATTGAAATGTTCTGACTTTTAATTTGTACTTTATGACTTTTTCAATTGAACTTTTTGACTTTTTAACTGTAATTTCTAACTTTTAATGTACATTCTCAATTTTAATAGTACTTTCTGACTTTTTAATTGTACTTTAATTTTTTGATTCTGCCTGTGAGTTCTTCTGTGTTTTGTTTGTTATTAGCCAGACCACTACCGACCTCCTCATTCTATTGGTTTAAACAAGTTGGTCATTGCTGAACAATCGAATCCCAGAATCAACTTTCACGCACCGGAAACCAATCTTGCATTTTTATCTATACCGGGACTTGCGAGGAAATATGATCGCCGTCTTGGTCATTGGTCGCAACATTTCACCTGTGTGGGGGGACTGATGGGACGGCCATTGGTCTCAATATATTTCACCTGTGTGGTGGGACGGGTGGGACGGTCTTTGGTCGCAACATTTCATCTGTTCGGTGGGACGGGTGGGACAGTCATTGATCAAAACATTACATCTGTGTGGTGGAATGTTCCCAGGTCAGAGCAAAGGTCAACTGCGGAAGACAGAGGTCAACTTCGGGTGGACGGTCTCTGAAATGAGCCTGTGACATGCCTTTAATAAATTTAGAACCTCTGATAATTGCCCCCTAGGCACACGCTCTTCAAACGGCCGTGACCTCAAAGGTTAGATGAGATCGAGAAATTAGTGGCTTTAAAAAAGTCAGTGTCGGCGGTAAGAGCTAGTTACTTCCCCTGAGTTAGTGTAGATTACCTTCCTTCCTAGTCTCCTCGGCCTATTACCTTCTGCCGACTGCAATCATCTACCGGCGTAAGATGGTTGTGAGGAAATCAGAGCCAGGTGTTACACGCGAGGACGCAGAGGGGGTGTGTAGGATGGTAGCCAACAGAGAGCTGGATGCTAGCTTCTATAGTGTTGATGGTAGCTCCTAATGTTTTGATGGCAACTTCTACCGTGTTGATGGTAGCTCCTAATGTTTTGATGGTAGATTCTACCGTGTTGGTGGTAGCTCTTAATGTTTTGATGGCAACTTCTACCGTGTTGATGGTAGCTCCTAGTGTTTTGATGACAGCTCCTAATGTTTTGATGGTAGCTCCTAATGTTTTGATGGTAGCTCCTACAGTGTTGATGGTAGCTCCTAATGTTTTGATGGTAGCTCCTAATGTTTTGATGGTAGCTCCAAATGTTTTGATGGTAGCTCCTAATGTTTTGATGGTAGCTCCTAATGTTTCGATGGTAGCTTTTACAGTGTTGATGGTAGCTCCTAATGATTTGATGGTGGCTTCTACAGTGTTGATGGTAGCTCCTAATGTTTTGATGGTAGCTTCTACCGTGTTGATGGTAGATCTTAATGTTTTGATGGTGGCTTCTACAGTGTTGATGGTAGCTCCTAATGTTTTGATGGTGGCTTCTACAGTGTTGATGGTAGCTCCTAATGTTTTGATGGTAGCTTCTACCGTGTTGATGGTAGCTCCTAATGTTTTAATGGTGGCTTCTACAGTGTTGATGGTAGCTCCTAATGATTTGATGGTAGCTCCTACAGTGTTGATGGTAGCTCCTAATGTTTTGATGGTAGCTTCTACAGTGTTGATGGTAGCTCCTAATGTTTTGATGGTAGCTTTTACAGTGTTGATGGTAGCTCCTAATGATTTGATGGTAGCTCCTACAGTGTTGATGGTAGCTCCTAATGTTTTGATGGTAGCTTCTACAGTGTTGATGGTAGCTCCTAATGATTTGATGGTAGCTTCTACAGTGTTGATGGTAGCTCCTAATGTTTTGATGGTAGATCTTAATGTTTTGATGGTAGCTCCTAATGTTTTGATGGTAGCTCCTAATGTTTTGATGGTAGCTCCTAATGTTTTGATGGTGGCTTCTATAGTGTTGATAGTAGATCTTAATGTTTTGATCGTAGCTTCTACCGTGTTGATGGTAGCTCCTAATGTTTTGATGGTAGCTTCTACCGTGTTGATGGTAGCTCCGAATGTTTTCATGGTAGCTGCTAGATTGTTTGATGGTACCCCTATAGTCTTCAGTGCTTTATTCTGGTAATATTTTACTTATTGATTTCATCTTATGTCTTACACACCATAATGCACACCAAAGGACACTTTCGTTATCCGAGCGTTTTTTAAAATGTATGCTGCGCACTCGAAATTTCTAAGGCTACCGAATGTGGCAGCATATCCTGCAATTTGCTATGACACACAGAGGAATGATAATTAGAAAGACAAAGAAAGATGAAAATGTGAATTAGCAGATAAAAACATTGCCGAGTAGTGATACAAGAACTCAAAGCGAGAAAGTATTGCATCGCATAAAAAAAATAAAAATAAAAAAAAAAATAAAAATATTCTGCTCTCATAGCTCGTTCGATAGTTTTTTTTAAAGTTTGTTTAAGAATTATAAAAAAAACTGTGCGGCAGACGCCTGGTTTTCAGACGACAAGAGCTCGTCTGATCAGTGATACCTTGGAAGGTGTTCACACGCGTCTCTGACAGTACTCGCGAACATCAAAGTTAATTAGATGACATAGAGAAAACGAGCAGACTTTATTTTTGGAGGGAATTACCAGATTACCAGGCATTACCTTTTTAGTAACTGAGGGGGTAAGGGTGGTGGTTGAAAGAAATTACCAGACTTAAGTGTTTGAAGAAATTCAGCCGCATATGTTCCAAAGGTAATCTTTGAGGTCTCAAATGTTACTCTAACTTTAAAAAAAAAAAATTGTTTAAAATGGGAATTAAAGTTTCAGGTATACCTTAAAGGTCGCATATTTTTGAGTTTTTTGTTTTGTTATCTTTGACATTTTTGATTGGCTGTGAGAAGCCGTTGAATTACTGGTCTATGTCTTTGATGCTTGAAGTGAGGGAATGAATGGTGACTGCAGCTATGACTTCTCAAGGACAGCTCAGCTAGCTTATTTTTTTTACCTCATTTTCGGGATACTTCTTAAGATACTCCTTAAGATTCCACTTCAGATACTCCTTTAGATACTAGTATAGATACCCCTTAAGATGCTATTTCAGATACCCCTTAAGATAATAATAAAGATATTCCTTAAGTTTCCACTTCAGATATTCCTTAAGATACTACTTTCTGGCATCAAACGATATTTTAATAGTTACTAGCTCAAAAAACAGGTTCCTCAAAAAAAGAACAAAAATAATTGAATGTTCTTGAGAACTTGATTGTCTTTACTTAGTAAAAATATGGTTGTTTATGAATAACGTCATTGTCTTGTGTGAGTAACGTCATTGTCTTGTGTGAGTAACGTCATTGTCTTTGTGTGAGTAACGTCATTGTCTTGTGTGAGTAACGTCATTGTCTTGTGTGAGTAACGTCATTGTCTTGTGTGAGTAACGTCATTGTCTTGGCTGAAACACGTTCCCATTCGAGAATGGATTTTATTTTTTCGTCTGAAAAATGTATATATTGTTTCTTCGAAAACCGAATTGAAAATAAATATTTTCATAACATCCGGTCAGCGCCGATTTGTGACGCCATGTGAGCACGTGACCGAATGTCAGCACGTGAAAGCGGAAGCCCAGTCAACCGCCCTTGGGAGATAATCTCCGACCCGAGAGTCTAGTTTGTATTGACACGCCTTTCATCTCGCATCTCAAGCAAGCGACGTTAAGAAACGAGATCAGGGCCGGTGACGCGCTCACTCAAGCATGGCGGTGTCTGAGACGGGCCTGGCCTAGGATGGGGGGGTGAGTGGGGTGGGGGGGAGGAGGTAAGCTGGCGTTATGACAGTGAGTCGATGATTTGATCCTAGAGGTGGGCGTAGAAAGTTGGGTGTTGAAAGGTTCGGGGTAGGGCTGGTGGTAAGGAACTTGTAGGAAGCGCTAAACATGAAAGGAACTGGTAGGTGTTCAAATATCTTCTTCTGAAACTCATACGTTATTCTTTATCTTTCAATTATAGAAATGTCATCTCTTAAAGAGTAATAAGTAAAAAGTGCAATCTTTTAAATAACCATTTGTAGAAATTGAAACTATTAAAGATTCTTTGATAGAAATGTCATTTCTTAAGTGTCATTCGTAGATAATTAATCTATTGAAAAATTTATATTAACTATTTATATATAAATTCAGAAATTTCATAAACATTTTACAAAAATTAGGTCACGTGAATTGATGACGTAGAACGTGCTCGTGAATCATTTGTAGACGATACTTTCAACAGACGTAGAGACAGCGTATACGAAAACGGCAACATACAGAAACAATGACATACGAAAACAGTATACGGAAACAACAATATACGGAAACAACAATATACGGAAACAACATATGAAGACAACTTAAGGAAACAACAACACACGAAAACAAAAACATACTACCACAACACCGTCGTTATTCGGACATAAGGAACATGCATCACCACTTTCGTACCACTAACACATGGACCAGAAGGGCAAACATATCTACCCGCTAACACACCACGATGTTACTATTACTACAGACATATGGACCATAAGGACAAACTTATCTACCCGCTAACACAACACGATGTTACTATTACTACAGACACGTGGACCAGAAAGACAAACTTATCTACCCGCTAACACAACACTATGTTACTATTACTACCGACATATGGACCAGAAAGGCAAACTTATCTACCCGCTAACACAACACTATGTTACTATTACTACCGACATATGGACCAGAAGGGCAAACTTATCTACCCGCTAACACAACACTATGTTACTATTACTACCGACATATGGACCATAAGGACAAACTTATCTACCCGCTAACACAACACGATGTTACTATTACTACAGACACGTGGACCATAAGTGCAAACAGATCTTTAAGCAAAAGCACCATCACCACATTCATATAGTGACAAAATAGTGAAAAAAATATTAACACTATATTTCAACAACATCGCACTACAATCAGGGACCAATTGGTCAAATACATCTACATCTACACATACACACCACCCCAACACCATTTCAAAACTGACACAGGGGCCAACTGGGCAAACACACCACTCCTCCACTGACACCAACTGTGTTAAACACACTAACCTAACACCAATCCACCACTGACACCAACTGGGAAAACAAACCAACACCACTTTACCACTGACACCAACTGGGCAAACACAACACTCAAACACCACTCCACCACTGACACCAACTGGGCAAACACACCACAACACCAACCCAACACCACTCTACGATTCCACCACTGATACTGAAACCAACTGTGCAAACACACCACCCCAACACCACTCCACCACTGACACCAACTGTGTTAAACACACTACCTTAACACCAATCCACCACTGACACCAACTGGGAAAACAAACCACCCAACACCACACCACCACCCCACCACTGACACCAACTGGGCAAACACACCACCCTAACACCACCCCACCACTGACCCAACTGGGCAAACACACCACCCAACACCACTTTACCACTGACACCAACTGGGCAAACACAACACCCAAACACCACTCCACCACTGACACCAATTGGGCAAACACACCACAACACCACCCCAACACCACTCCACGATTTCACCACTGATACTGACACCAACTGTGCAAACACACCACCCCAACACCACTCCACCACTGACACCAACTGGGCAAACACACCACCCCAACACCACACCACCATTACACCACTGACACCAACTGGGCAAACACACCACCCCAACACCATTCCACCCCTGACACTGACACCAACTGGGCAAACACACCCCAACACCACTCCACGAGACATTTTCCTTTGGAAGTCCTGCTGACCTTTCCACCAGAGCCCCAATCTCTCCACCAGCCCAGCCACCCGATAGATAGAGATTAACTCTAGCTAATCCCCAGCACGTGAGCCGATGAAACAAGCGGCTAACAGCCACAGCACCCTCCCCCACCCCCTTATCACAAGTGTTTCCCTTCTGCCCATTTCTTTAATTGCAGATTGCAGGGGCAAACACTGCGGGCTCAAAGGTAAGGGGGGGGGGGGGATAACTGGCACGGCACATGCAGGGGAAATCATAAAAATAATCAAATGGACATGTTTTTTTTAAATTTAGGGGGGGGGGAGAGGGATCTTATTCGTAACTGAGCTAGGCTAAAGGGGCATAAATCAACAAGTCGAGAGATGAGGGGAACTCATAAAAAACTTGTTGATATATGGATTCTCTAACGTAAGATGAGAGAGCCACGTGTTACATCGTAACTTACTTCGTACAGGAAGTTATGGCGTATCATATGGGCAGGTATATAGTGTCATATAAGCTGGAGGCGTGTCATAGAGGCAGGCACCACGTGTCGTATAAGCTGGAGGCTTGTCATAGACGCAGGTATATAGTGTCATATAAGCTGGAGGCTTGTCATAGACGCAGGTATATTATGTCGTATAAGCTTGAGGCGTGTCATAGAGGCAGGTATATAGTGTCATATAAGCTGGAGGCTTGTCATAGAGGCAGGTATATAGTGTCATATAAGCTGGAGGCTTGTCATTGAGGCAGGTATATAGTGTCATATAAGCTGGAGGCTTGTCATAGACGCAGGTATATAGTGTCATATAAGCTGGAGGCTTGTCATAGAGGCAGGTATATAGTGTCTTATAAGCTGGTGGCATGTCATAGAGGCAGGTATATAGTGTCATATAAGCTGGTGGCGTGTCATAGACGCAGGTATATAATGTCATATAAGCTGGAGACTTGTCATAGACGCAGGTATATAGTGTCATATAAGCTGGAGGCTTGTCATAGAGGCAAGTATATAGTGTCATATAAGCTGGAGGCGTGTCATAGAGGCAGGTATATAGTGTCATATAAGCTGGAGGCGTGTCATAGAGGCAGGTATATAGTGTCATATAAGCTGGAGGCTTGTCATAGACGCAGGTATATAGTGTCATATAAGCTGGAGACGTGTCATAGAGGCAGGTATATAGTGTCATATAAGCTGGAGGCGTGTCATAGAGGCAGGTATATAGTGTCATATAAGCTGGAGGCTTGTCATAGAGGCAGGCACCACGTGTCATATAAGCTGGAGGCGTGTCATAGAGGCAGGTATATAGTGTCGTATAAGCTTGAGGCGTGTCATAGACGCAGGTATTTAGTGTCGTATAAGCTTGAGGCGTGTCATAGAGGCAGGTATATAGTGTCGTATAAGCTTGAGGCGTGTCATAGACGTAGGTATATAGTGTCGTATAAGCTTGAGGCGTATCATAGACGCAGGTATATAGTGTCGTATAAGCTTGAGGCGTGTCATTGAGGCAGGCACCACGTGTCATATAAGCTGGAGGCGTGTCATAGAGGCAGGTATATAGTGTCGTATAAGCTTGAGGCGTGTCATAGACGCAGGTATATAGTGTCGTATAAGCTTGAGGCGTGTCATAGAGGCAGGAACCACGTGACATATAAGCTGGAGGCGTGTCATAGAGGCAGGTATATAGTGTCGTATTAGCTTGAGGCGTGTCATAGAGGCAGGTATATAGTGTCATATAAGCTGGAGGCTTGTCATAGACGCAGGTATATAGTGTCGTATAAGCTTGAGGCGTGTCATAGAGGCAGGCACCACGTGTCATATAAGCTGGTGGCGTGTCATAGAGGCAGGCACCACGTGTCGTATTAGCTTGAGGCGTGTCATAGAGGCAGGTATATAGTGTCGTATAAGCTGGAGACTTGTCATAGACGCAGGTATATAGTGTCATATAAGCTGGAGGCTTGTCATAGAGGCAGGCACCACGTGTCGTATAAGCTTGAGGCGTGTCATAGAGGCAGGTATATAGTGTCATATAAGCTGGAGACTTGTCATAGACGCAGGTATATAGTGTCATATAAGCTGGAGGCTTGTCATAGACGCAGGTATATAGTGTCATATAAGCTGCAGGCGTGTCATAGACGCAGGTATATAGTGTCATATAAGCTGGAGGCTTGTCATAGACGCAGGTATATAGTGTCATATAAGCTTGAGGCTTGTCATAGACGCAGGTATATAGTGTCATATAAGCTGGTGGCAAGTCATAGGGGCAGGCACTACGTGTCATATAAGCTGGAGGCTTGTCATAGACGCAGGTATATAGTGTCATATAAGCTGG
>MUZC01002258.1:486543-519897 GCA_002072015.1 Radix auricularia
GAGGCGTGTCATAGGGGCAGGCACCACGTGTCATATAAGCTGGAGGCGTGTCATAAGGGCAGGTACCACGTGTCATATAAGCTGGAGGCGTGTCATAGGGGCAGGCACCACGTGTCATATAAGCCGTTGGCGTGTCATAGGGGCAGGCACTACGTGTCATATAAGCTGGAGGCGTGTCATAAGGGCATGCACCACATGTCATATAAGCTGGAGGCGTGTCATAGGGGCAGGCACTACGTGTCATATAAGCTGGAGGCGTGTCATAAGGGCAGGTACCACGTGTCATATAAGCTGGAGGCGTGTCACAGGGGCAGGCACCACGTGTCATATAAGCCGTTGGCGTGTCATAAGGGCAGGTACCACGTGTCATATAAGCTGGAGGCGTGTCATAGGGGCAGGCACCACATGTCATATAAGCTGGAGGCGTGTCATAGGGGCAGGCACCACATGTCGTTTAAGCTTGAGGCGTGTCATAGGGGCAGGCACCACATGTCATATAAGCTGGAGGCGTGTCATAGGGGCAGGTACCACATGTCTTATAAGCTGGAGGCGTGTCATAGGGGCAGGTACCACGTGTCTTATAAGCTGGAGGCGTGTCATAGGGGCAGGTACCACGTGTCATATAAGCCGTTGGCGTGTCATAAGGGCAGGTACCACGTGTCTTATAAGCTGGAGGCGTGTCATAGGGGCAGGTAACACGTGCACTATCAGATGGAGGCGTGTCAAAGAAGCAAGTACTGTCTGTCACGGCGCTAGTCGTTTTGACAGACGCCACAGAGGTTATCAACTTTATGGCAAATGAAATTACATGTATTTAAGTTTCGAATGCTAATGACCAGCAGGTCAGCAAGATTTTATTTTGTTTCACGATGGCGTCATTGAAAGTGGCAATATAATGATGACGTCAATTTTAACATCTGATGTCTGTTAAGGATTGTGTGGAAATTGTGTGACGCAGCACTCGACAGTGTCCTCCTGCTTTGATTTTGTTGCCCGACTCGTGATCCTCGGACGTTTTGGGCGAAATGGTCAATACTAGAAACTCGCTGGTACGATCAGACCGGGGAGGAGGTGTGTACGTGGTAGGGAGATTGGGTGGTGGGGGGAAGGGGAGCTGGCTCTGTCGATTCCATCTACAGCGTTAAAGTGTGTGTGGTGTGGGGGGGGGNGGGGGAGCAGGGTTCAGACGAAACTTAACGATTTAAACCTGTCAGGCTAACTGATGACCTCCAATCTCCGGGCCATCCTTCAGGGGCGGAACTACGACCCAGTGCCGAAAATTGATGTAAACGTTTGACCATCCTGACATTTCTAAAAAAAAATAAAAAAATTTCGTTCTCTGCAGACGATATGAAGGTCAATTTTTTGCACCTATTAGCCTCGAACCGATACTCAAAACGGAATCAATATGTCTTTTGTTTTTTTTTAAACGTGGGGTCAAATGTGCAACACGTCCAAACTAATGCAGGCTTCAATACAACAAAACCTAAACAAAGTCAGGCGTCTTCTACCCGACGGTGCCGACTTTGAAAGTTCCCATTTGAGACCCAAGTTTATTACTTCAAAACAAAAACAAAAACAAAACAAACAAAAAATCGGTGGTGGAAAAGAGGGGGCGGGGGGGGGAGGAATACAAAGCGAGATATCTCGTACAGTTTCGTGATGTGGTGTGTGATATATGTGATGTGGTGTGTGATATATGTGATGTGGTGTGTGATATATGTGATGTGGTGTGTGATATTTGTGATGTGGTGTGTGTGATAAATGTGATGTGGTGTGTGATATATGTGATGTGGTGTGTGATATATGTGATGTGGTGTGTGATATTAGTGATGTGGTGTGTGATATATGTAATGTGGTGTGTGATATTAGTGATGTGGTGTGTGATATATGTGATGTGGTGTGTGATATTTGTGATGTGGTGTGTGATATATGTGATGTGGTGTGTGATATATGTGATGTGGTGTGTGATATATGTGATGTGGTGTGTGATATTAGTGATGTGGTGTGTGATATTAGTGATGTGGTGTGTGATATATGTGATGCTATGTGTAATATTAGTGATGTGGGCGTGTGATATTTGTGATTTGATGAGTGACATTTGTGATGTGCTGTTCAATGCTCTCTCGACGGTTAGTAGGTCCGTGCGCAAAGTTGCACTGCATACATTTATGTGTAACAGTTTACAAAAATTTGCTTCGTGGTAATTCTAAACTGCTGCGCGGCGAAGGTCACAAATCTGCGACAGGGAACATTAGGGCTGTCATTCCATTTATAAATATTGAGCTTTGCCTCCGTCTGAGAAATTTCCCCAAGCAATCTTTTATCGTCTATTTCTAAATTTTAAAAATTAATCCCTTCCTGTTTTGTATCATCTGCTGTAGAAGACGTTGAGCTCCGAAACGCACCCTTAGATTCCCATGACTTATGTCTAATCAATGCCTATAAAGCTTATCTTGTTCCAATACAGTTTACTTCAAAAGGTTCAAACGCAGTGCTACCTCTATTAACCCCTAAAGTAAGAGCTGGACTTTTTTTTTGGTAAACGTAATGCTGAGGGGAGATGCAAGTGAGGAAAAAAAAATGTTGGGAGGGGAATAAATAAATATAAAAAAAGGGGCGAACAACTCGGGGATATCGCCAGAGACGTATGGGGAGATAAGACAGTCGAGCGAAGAAAACCATTCCATCCATTTTATCAGGGGCCACTAACTCTGTCCTGCTTGAATTAGTTCCAGTTAATGGTCCATGCCGTGCCGTAATGCAAGGCCCGTAACTCAGTCGTAATACAAGGCCCGTCACCGAGGTTTTATCTGTTTTGCCAGTTCGCCCCCCATCAAAAAATGTCTGCCCCAGTTAAACTCTCCCCGAGAATGAAGACAAATTCAGCCAGTAAGAGGGGGCAGTCCCATTCGCGTTATACACTTATTTAATTCCTTCTCAGACTTCTCAGCCTCGTCATTTATATTTGTCTCCCAAAGTCAGGGGTGGATAACACATCAAAAATGATATGTTTAGCTTGTATAAGTTGTCTGCCCTGTAGCGGCGTAATCCAACAATCGAGTTGCCCAATTTCCCCAGGGTGGAAAGATGGCTTCTATCTCGCATATCGTCGGCTCCTAGAGTTCCTCTCTATCTTGTTAGGGGGGATAAAGGGAAGCAACTGTTTTTTTTACTGGAGTAGTTTCCCTTTGCCAGACTATTCCATTATGCAAACATACCAGCTTTAGCGGCGATTATTTCTTCAGTTGCTGGGTCAGCGACTCTCACACTGGGGGTTTGGACTACAGAGACAAAGGGCACATCGAGTATAACAAAGGGCACATCGAGTATAACAAAGGACACTCCTCGCATAGGGCAGGACGTGCAGTCCTGTCATAGGGCATGGCCAGCGCTCATGTCAAAGAACAGGGCAGACAGTCCTCTGATAAGGCAGGGCAGACAGTCGAGGTAACAAAAATGTCAGCGGGGATAGATTCGGAGCCAGAGAAATCGATTATAAGAAGTATTCGTATGTCTGAGTACACTGGCAAACATCAAAGAGCGCAGTGTTGGGTTAGTATTCACAATTATTAACACATTTCTCTAAAAGTGTCTTTCAGCTCCTACATACCACGCTTAACTCGACAGGGCTAACAGCAATGTTCCTGTTATGATGCTATGCTGCTCAGTTATCTGGCCGAAGCCACGCAGCAGTTTAGAATTACCATGCAGCATATTTTGAAAATATTGCACGAAAAAAATGAATGCTGCGCAGCTTTGCAGGTAACCTTTTGTTTACTTTTCACACGGGCCATCGAACCTTAGAGAGAACATTGCAGACAAGATCTTTGACACTCAATACAAGGACCATCGAACCTTAGAGATAGAACATTGCAGACAAGATCTTTGACACTCAATACAAAGACCATAGAACCTTAGAGAGAGAACATTGCAGACAAGATCTTTGACACTCAATACAAGGACCATGGAACCTTAGAGAGAACATTGCAGACAAGATCTTTGACACTCAATACAAGGACCATAGAACCTTAGAGAGAACATTGCAGACAAGATGCAGACAAGATCTTTGACACTCAATACAAGGACCATAGAACCTTAGAGAGAACATTGCAGACAAGATCGTTGAGACTCAATACAAGGACCATAGAACCTTAGAGATAGAACATTGCAGACAAGATCTTTGACACTCAATACAAGGACCATAGAACCTTAGAGAGAGAACATTGGAGACAAGATCTTTGACACTCAATACAAAGGACAATTAGTAAATAATTTCAAGAGAACATTTTTAATTCATCTTTGTTAAAATTAGTTCAAGTTATAATGTTGAGAATTTCTGAATACTTTCAAAATGTTTATTATGGACACAATTTTTCTTTGCAGTTTATGCTGTAAAATGTTGAAATCATTTTAAATTTATCATCTTGAGGCTTGTACAGTTGCGGAACATTTCTTTTGTGTTTTTGATTGGTTCCATGTTAAAATTGGTAAATATATGTTTACATACATTGATAATTTGACAGAGTAGTGGAGTAAAATCATTAACAGAAACCAACACAAATTGACAGAGTAGTGGAGTAAAAACATTAACAGAAACCAACACAAATTGACAGTAGTGGAGTAAAAACATTAACAGAAACCAACACAAATTGACAGAGTAGTGGAGTAAAAACATTAACAGAAACCAACACAAATTGAAAATTGACAGAGTAGTGGAGTAAAAACATTAACAGAAACCAACACAAATTGACAGAGTAGTGGAGTAAAAACATTAACAGACACCAACACAAATTGACAGAGTAGTCGAGTAAAAACATTAACAGACACCAACAAAGAGGGGAGCCACTGATATGCAGCCAGGGTATCACTCTCCCTTAGAATTTGACAACTGGTGTATTGTGGCTTCACGCCCAGTGTCGGAATCTGTTAGCTGAACGCCCAGTGTCGGAATCTGTTAGCTGAACGCCCAGTGTCGGAATCTGTTAGCTGAACGTCCAGTGTCGGAATCTGTTAGCTGAACGCCCAGTGTCGGAATCTGTTAGCTGAACGCCCAGTGTCGGAATCTGTTAGCTGAACGCCCAGTGTCGGAATCGTTGGCGGAGACCACTGGATGGGCATGTGGTAGAGACAGTTATTGCCCGTTGTTATTGGGGTTGTAGTCGTGGGATGAGGGTTCGTGGGGGGGGGGATTTCTGAAGAGAGCGCAGGAAGGTAGGGGTGGGTAAAAAAAGATGTTTTTCGGGTGCGCCCCTGCTCAGTAGTGATGGAATTCTGGTAGTACACTTTACATAAGTACAACAAACGTACACTGTACACAGGTAAAACTAATGTACACTGTACACAAGTACAACCAATGTACACTGTGCACAAGTACAACCAATGTACACTGTACACAAGTACAACAAATAGACACTGGAAACAACGCGTTGAGGGACAGTTGGGTTCAGCCAAGAGACCAAGTATTTTGTCAGTAATCAGAGCGGCTGGTATGCTGTGAGGAAGTGTAACAGGAGAGAATTTCTCGGCGATATAGAGTGTAACAATGAGGATAATGTGTAACAATGTGGGATGAGTATGAGGAAAATGTGTGTGGGGGGGGGGAGAGGGCAAGGGTTCGTGTAGAAAACGTGAGAGAAATGTTTGAGAAGGGAGGAGGTTGGTATTAAAAGGTGTGAGGGAAGAAATTACAAAACTGAGAGAGAGAGACAAAGACAGAGCGACACACAGAGAGAGAGACAGAGGAATAGAGACAGAGAGAGAGAGACAAAGACAGAGCGACACACAGAGAAAGAGAGACAGAGGGAGAGAGGCAGATATAGAGACAGAGGGAGAGAGGCAGATATAGAGACAGACAAATAGAGACAGAGAGAGAGAGACAAAGACAGAGCGACACACAGAGAGAGAGAGAGACAGAGGGAGAGAGGCAGATAGAGAGACAGACGAATAGAGACAGAGAGAGAGAGACAGAGCGACACACAGAGAGAGAGAGACAGACGAATAGAGACAGAGAGACAGAGAGACAAAGACAGAGCGACACAGAGAGAGAGAGAGAGGGAGAGAGGCAGATAGAGAGACAGACGAATAGAGACAGAGAGAGAGAGAGACAGAGACAGAGCGACACACACAGAGAGAGACAGACGAATAGAGACAGAGAGACATAGCGACACACAGAGAGAGAGACAGACAGACGAATAGAGACACACAGAGAGAGACAGAGGGAGAGAGGCAGATACAGAGACAGACGAATAGAGACAGAGAGAGAGACAGAGACAGAGCGACACACAGAGAGAGAGAGAGAGACAGACGAATAGAGACACAGAGAGAGAGACAGAGGGAGAGAGGCAGATAGAGAGACAGACGAATAGAGACAGAGAGAGAGACAGAGACAGAGCGACACACAGAGAGAGAGAGACAGACGAATAGAGACACAGAGAGAGAGACAGAGGGAGAGAGGAAGATAGAGAGACAGACGAATAGAGACAGAGAGAGAGACAGAGAGAGAGACAGGGAGAGGCAGACAGAGAGAGACAGAGAGAGAGACAGAGAGAGACAGACAGATGGAGAGAGGCAGATAGAGAGAGAGAGAGAGAGAGAGAGAGTAGATGAATGGTGAAAAAGGAGTAATGTGATATTTAACCCGTTAAATGAAGACTGAAGGAAGTTGATAGAGGATAGATAGATGGACCTTGAAAGAGGACTGGGATAAGAACTTAATGAAAAGCATTAGTCTACATGATGCAAAACTTTTTTTAAAAAAATTTGCCCCGTTTTGGCTTTCTTCCTATCGGTAATTATTTATCTAAAAATAAAAAATAACGATAAAAGTAATTAATTATTTACTTCTGCCATCTCAGTAGTCTATGTGACTTAGAGTGTCTCTGTGACGTGGCGTATCTCTGTGACTTAGCGTATATCTGTGACGTGGCGTATCTCTGTGACTTAGCGTATCTCTGTGACGTAGCGTATCTCTCTGACGTAGTGTGTCTCTGTGACGTAGCGTATCCCAGTGACGTATCGTGTCTCTGTGACGTGTCTCTATGACGTGGCGTGTCTCTATGACGTAGCTTTCACCACACGCCCCGAAGCCTGTGCTTACACCCTAAAAACTCATTGCTATTTTTAAGAGTGTGTGGGGGGGGGTGAGTAAGGAATTTCATTTTTTTCATCTCACTATTGTTTTAAATAAAACAACGTTCTTATGTTTTTGTAGGCTTCCATTGCCATAAGAAAACAAAACCAAAAAAAACCGCAGACACACGTCCGAAGCAGGCACACCCGACAGGCACGCCCATTCTCTAAACAAGACAATTGTTCCTAACAAACAAATTAGGAGAGTGCAAGGACGAGAGGAGTTTGGAGGGGGGTTCAAGGTGGTGGTGGGGGGGGGCCTTATCGTGAAATCATAACCCGCGCAAGGCAGCCGGCCGAGCTGGTATATCAGAGCGTCTAGCGGTTTTAAATACCTCTGAAGGGATGATCTTGGACGATGGGAGTGAGCTAAGATCTTGGACGATGTGAGTGAGCTAAGATCTTGGCCGAGGTGAGTGAGCTAAGATTTTGGTTGGGGAGAGTGAGCTAAGATCTTGGTTGGGGAGAGTGAGCTAAGATCTTGGTTGGGGAGAGTGAGCTAAGATCTTGGTTGTGGTGAGTGAGCTAAGATCTTGGACGATGTGAGTGAGCTAAGATCTTGGTTGGGGAGAGTGAGCTAAGATCTTGGNATGCTAGAGTGGGGAGCGACCACGAAGCCTGGCCCACCTGCCTTGGACTATTTGGAAGAGGAAAGTTAAATGAAAATGGACAAAGGCTTCTGGAATTGTGCTGCTCACGAGGCTTGTGTGTGACCAACACTTTCTTCAAGTGCAAGGATATACATCAAGTATCTTGGAGACACCCTCGATCCCACCAATGGCACCAGCTGGACCTCATTATCACCAGGCGTGCACAACTAGCTAGCGTCCTACTCACTCGCAGCTATCACAGTGCCGACTGTGACACGGATCATTCCCTTGTCGCCAGCAAAGTACGAATAATGAGGAAAAACTCGTACCACACAAAGAAAAAGGGAAGTCCACGCATCAATACCTCCTGCATGAAAGACCCTGCGATAGCGCAGCTGTTCAAAGACAAGGTGAAGGAAAGTCTCTCAAAGATGTCCCCATGCGTCACCATTGACTCCAAATGGACGCAACTGAGAGACACAATCTATACATCCGCAATACAAGCCTTTGGCAAAAAATCTCACAAAAACACGGACTGGTTTGATGAACATTGGGACGAGATGAAACCCGTCACTGAAGCAAAAAGGAAAGCTCTTATGGCTTACAAGGAAAAGCCTACACCTGACAATTTGCATGCTTTAAAAACAGCTAAGTCACTTGCCCAAAAGGTTGCACGTAAATGTGTCAATACCTACTGGCTTAAGCTCTGTTCCAGTATACAATCAGCTGCAGACATGGGCAATGCAAAAGTCATGTACGAAAACATCAAAAAGGCAACGGGCCCCTTGACGTCAAAAGCTGCTCCCCTAAAGTCCAAAAATGGAGAAATTATTCAAGACCAGGCAGCACAGCTAAAACGGTGGGTTGAGCATTATCTGGAATTGTATTCAACAGTTACCACAGTCTCCAGCACCGCTCTAGATGACATCCCAGATATGCCACTCATGGAAGAACTTGATGTCGTGCCCACACAGGAAGAGCTGAGCAAAGCAATTGACAGTCTAGCTTGTGGAAAAGCGCCTGGGAATGATGGAATACCACCAGAGGTTCTAAAGAGTGGCAAGACAGCTTTACTCCAACCATTGCACGAGATTCTGTCCCTCTGCTGGGAACAGGGCTACATCCCCCAAGACCTAAAGGATGCAAATATAGTGACACTATATAAAAACAAAGGTGATAGGAGTGATTGCAATAATTATCGCGGCATTTCACTCCTTAGTATTGTAGGAAAGACCTTTGCCCGCGTTATACTAAAACGTTTACAAAGCCTAGCATCCCGCGTCTATCCAGAATCTCAGTGTGGTTTCCGGTCCGGTCGGTCTACCATAGACATGGTGTTCTCCATACGACAGCTCCAGGAAAAATGCAGAGAGCAGCAGATGCCACTATACATTGCATTTGTGGACCTTACAAAAGCCTTCGACTTAGTCAGTCGCAACGGGCTATTCCAAATACTGGCAAAAATTGGATGTCCCCCTCACCTACTTGCCATCATCAGACAGTTCCATGAAAATATGCTTGGCACAGTACAGTTCGATGGAGCTAAGTCAGAGGCCTTCCCTGTCAGCAGCGGAGTTAAACAAGGTTGTGTACTCGCACCAACACTCTTCGCAATATTCTTCTCTGTACTTCTTCGATACGCATTCAAGGATAGCAGTGAGGGAATCTGGTTACATACCAGAGCTGATGGAGGACTTTTCAACACTGCCCGCCTCCGAGCCAAGACCAAAACGACGGATGTCCTAATTCGAGAGCTACTATTTGCGGATGATGCGGCACTAACAGCACATACAGAATCTGGTTTGCAACAACTCGTGTCAAGCTTCTCCAATGCCTGCAAAGAATTTGGTCTGCAAATCAGCTTGAAAAAGACAAACATCATGGCCCAAGACACTCGACCTCCTCCTACCATAAATATCGATAATGAAAACTTGGAGGTTGTGGACAGCTTCACCTACTTGGGATCCAAGGTCTCCAATACACTGTCCATTGAAGAAGAAATAAACAGCAGAATTGGCAAGGCAGCCGCAACAATGGCTAAACTAAATAAGCGGGTCTGGCAAAACACCAAGCTAACGGAGAAAACCAAACTGTGCGTCTATCGAGCCTGTGTCATCAGTACACTACTATATGGGAGCGAGACATGGACCACTTATACATCACAAGAGCGTAAGCTTAACAGCTTCCATTTGAGATGCTTGCGCCGCATCCTTGGTATTAAATGGCAAGAAAAAGTGCCTAATAGTGAGGTCCTAACGCGTGCCAATACCCAAAGCATGTTCTCAATTCTTAGTGAAAGACGCCTGAGGTGGCTAGGACATGTCAAAAGAATGAGCCCCGGCCGCATCCCGAAGGACCTCCTATATGGTGAACTTGCTTCGAGAAAGAGGAAAACAGGTCGCCCACGCTTGCGATTTAAAGATGTCTGTCAAAGGGACATGAAAGCAGCCAAAATACATACAAGTGACTGGGAGTGTAAGGCAGAAGAACGATCTACGTGGCGCACAGTTGTCAAAGAGGGCGTCATAGTAGCCGAGGAGCGAAGAATGGAGGAGGCTGCAGACAGAAGAGCTAGGAGAAAGGCCAAAACATTTGGAAGCACAGAACTCGTGTGTAAAAACTGTGGCAAAGACTGTCACTCAAGGATAGGACTGCACAGCCACTCGAGAAAATGCAACCCAACCCAACGGTGATGCACCATCGTCTCGCGAGACGGAAGGATGCCGGGGAGAGTGAGCTAAGATCTTGGTTGGGGAGAGTGAGCTAAGATCTTGGTTGGGGAGAGTGAGCTAAGATCTTGGTTGGGGAGAGCGAGCTAAGATCTTGGTTGTGGTGAGTGAGCTAAGATCTTGGTTGTGGTGAGTGAGCTAAGATCTTGGTTGTGGTGAGTGAGCTAAGATCTTGGCCGAGGGGAGTGAGCTAAGATCTTTGTTGGGGAGAGTGAGCTAAGATCTTGGTTGGGAGAGCGAGCTAAGATCTTGGTTGTGGTGAGTGAGCTAAGATCTTGGACGATGTGAGTGAGCTAAGATCTTGGTTGGGGAGAGTGAGCTAAGATCTTGGTTGTGGTGAGTGAGCTAAGATCTTGACCGAGGTGAGTGAGCTAAGATCTTGGACGATGTGAGTGAGCTAAGATCTTGGTTGTGGTGAGTGAGCTAAGATCTTGGACGATGTGAGTGAGCTAAGATCTTGGTTGGAGAGAGTGAGCTAAGATCTTGGTTGGGGAGAGTGAGCTAAGATCTTGGTTGGGGAGAGTGAGCTAAGATCTTGGACGATGTGAGTGAGCTAAGATCTTGATTGTGGTGAGTGAGCTAAGATCTTTGCCGAGGGGAGTGAGCTAAGATCTTGGTTGGGGAGAGTGAGCTAAGATCTTGGTTGGGGAGAGTGAGCTAAGATCTTGGTTGGGGAGAGTGAGCTAAGATCTTGGCCGAGGTGAGTGAGCTAAGATCTTGGTTGGGGAGAGAGAGCTAAGATCTTGGTTGCGGAGAGTGAGCTAAGATCTTGGTTGGGGAGAGTGAGCTAAGATCTTGGCTGTGGTGAGTGAGCTAAGATCTTGGCTGTGGTGAGTGAGCTAAGGTCTTCGTTGTGGTGAGTGAGCTAAGATCTTAGTCTAAACCCACAATACCCAGTACATTCCAATATACATCCACCGGTACATTCCAATGTACATACATCAGTACATTCTAATACACTACACCCAGTACATGCCAGTAGCCCTAGAACAAATTCCCCAGACTGAGCACATCATTAGAAAGAACAGTTGTGATGAATTAAAGTCGAGAAAACAGGCCGAGTATTTGCGCATCGCTTTCTCCTATAATTGTATTTATGTCGAAATCAAACACGGCTCTAGCTCCCCCCCCTCACATTACATCTCTCCACCACCCCCCTCCCCATCAAATCTCAACACTTCAGCCGGATCCAATTGTCATCCCCACCATCTTTCGTCTATATCTGTTCCATGGTCTCACTCACAGTTGCCGAACAGCAGATGGTGCTGCTTTCAGCCAGGGATCGTTGGAAGGCGAGGTGTAAACATGGAGAGCGGCCTCGCCAAAAGATGCATTTCGGAGATGGCTGATTGGAGTTTGTGATTGGAGCCGTGTGATTGCTCTGGTGATTGGAGCTGTGTCATTGCGGCTGTCGAGATCTTGGCTAGTTTCACGGAACTAGGTTGTTGTTTTTTTTTTTGTCATTGGTTTTTGCGAAGGTTCGAACTGTCAGAATAAATATTAGTACATAAGACCATGTGATTGGTAATTGGATTTGTCAATGGAGCTTTCTTATTGGATGCCAAGGCGTGCGGTGGGAAGGGGGTTAATCACACGACAGGGCTCAAATTTTGATGACGTCATCTGGAGAGAAACTCTCGTCATCCAGACTGAAAAGTCTTAGTGCAAAAGATCAGCATTTTCAGCATTCGAAAATCGACCTGCTGGCCTTCTGGCCTTAGTCTACGGGTCATACGTAGTTTGACACAGGGGCGTAGTTAGGGTTGGTTTCACCATGGGTGGGTCAACATTTGTGTCCACCTCTACCTTCCCCAAAAAAAGTAAAAAAGGCGATGGGCCAAAGATCCCACGCCGATATATACTGGGGAAAATTAGTGCCACCTATGCCATCCATCAGCCCCAGACTACGCCACTGGAATGACACGAGTAACTTTAACGTCGTGTTTCGAAATGTGGAGCTAAACACTCTCACTTTAGTATGCACGTAATATTTGCCAATGAATCAATAAAACATAGTTGTTGAAGTCTCACCGCCGTCTGAGGTACAACAATTGGGTGACATGTGGGGTAGCCCACGGCGGGAGGCGCCCATGACGTAATGCAACAAAAACGCACCCCTCAGCTCCAAAAGTAAAGATGGCCGACCGTTGGTCATGACGTCACGGCGACGACAACAGATCGTTCTGCGCCTTGTAACCCTCGCCCAGAATCACGTCTGCTCGTGCGAGACCTTTCAAAAGTCGAGCGATTTGTAAACATTCCTCCCCCTCCCCCCCCCCCACCACACCCACTGTACCAGCTCCTTACAATGTGTCCACTGAATACAGAAATAAAAGAAAAATGGGGCAGGAACTTAGGAAAAGGGGAGTAATTGTGGAGAAGGAAGAAGGGAGGGAAAGATAACGTCAAAGGGAGTTCAACCAGGCCAGACTTCAGTAGACTCGAGTGTCTTTGGTGGCGAGTGCTACTACTCTACCACTACGGTGAGATAGGTCCACTGTGAGCACGTCTTTAGTCAGATCGTGGGGAGGGAGAGGTGGAGGGTTGGGTTCCCTATATCCCTGCATACCCAGTGCTCCCCCCTCCACACCCAGTACTCCCCCTCCACACCCAGTACTCCCCCCTCCACACCTAGTAATCCCCTCCACACCCAATACCCCCCTCCCCCGAAGAGACACACAAAAACACACAACTTATCACCGGGACAGCGTTGAGTTATGTCAACTGTGGCACGTGAGTTATCGCAAAAAACGACAAGAGTTATCTGAACATACCCATGTAATATTTTAAACACGTTTGTGTAAGTGTGTGTGTGTTTGTGTTTAGGCAAAAGAGAAACAGAGGGGGAAGAGATGGTGAGAGAGAGCGAGAGAGAGATAGAGGGAGAGAGATAGAGAGGAGGGAGAGAAATAGAGAGAGATAGAGGGAGGTAGTGAGATATATAGAGAGATATTGTAAGAGAGAGAGATCGAACGAGAAAGGGAGATAGAGAGAGGGAGAGAAATAGAGATAGAGAGAGATAGATAGAGAGAGATAGAGAGAGATATATAGAGAGAAGGGGAGAGGGAGAGAGATAGAGAGAGAGAAAGAGAGAGAGATATAGAGAGAGGGGGAGAGATAAAGATATATATAGAGGGAGAGAGATAGAGAGATAGAAAGAGAGAGAGATAGAGATGTATATATATAGAGAGAGGGAGAGGGAGAGAGAGATAGAAAGAGAGAGATAGAGAGAGAGAGGGAGAGAGATAGAGATATATATATAGAGAGAGAATGGGAGAGAGATAGACGAGAGAGATATAGAGAGATAGCGTGTTGATATAAAGATCATTAATAATCAATGTATAGAATATAATACAAAAAACATGTAAGATCGTTATGTGTTGTTTACATGGCACCACATGACTGCCCTTTGGACATGAAACTATGTTAGAATTGACCAATAAATGACACGTCATGTCTGTAGGAGATTCCCTGAAAATAAGAGAAATCTATAAAACAAACATCTCTGTTGAAGGGTCCTTTCAAATAATTCTCTGTGTAGTGCATAGATAACCAAAGGCCGGACAAAAACAACGGTCAAAGTAAGTTTTACTGACTATTAAATTGCTTGTAACCTTATATTTCGGCAACTCTCCGATGGCATTCTGACATAATGTAACATTCATAGACACACGGCTGATATAACATTCATAGGCGCACGGCTGATATAACATTCATAGACACACGGCTGATGTAACATTCATAGACACACGGCTGATATAACATTCATAGACACACGGCTGATGTAACATTCATAGACACACGGCTGATATAACATTCATAGGCGCACGGCTACTATAACATTCATGGACACACGGCTGATATAACATTCATAGGCAAGGCTGATATAACATTCATAGGCGCACGGCTACTATAACATTCATAGACACACGGTTGACATAACATTCATAGACACACGGCTGATATAACATTTATAGACACACGGCTGATATAACATTCATAGACACACGGCTGATATAATATTCATAGACACACGGCTGATATAATATTTATAGACACACAGCTGACATAAATGCTCACACTGTTGAGGTTAATATAAGACAAGGGCTAACCACTCTGCAAATATGCACATTTCTTGACTCAATCAATCCAATTAGTTACGTCCCTTAAAAGCGCACAAGTGAGCCGCCATGATGGAAATAACAGCCTCGTTTGCACAGTATGCGCCCGGTAAAAAGAAAATAAACAGAAGAGGGAAAAAAAAGTTCTTTAAATCACTTTGGCAGTTTTCCATTTCGACAGTACGTTAAAAAAAAATGTTGTTTTTTTTTTTTTTAAATTAAAACTTAATTAAAAATTAAGACCTTGCTGTAATAGAACTGACAGATGATGGAGTGATTGTATTGGAGATGGGGTGGTAAAAGTGAAAGTGGTTGGGATTTGAGAGGTTGCCGTTGGTTGGGTTCTTTCCCTAACACCGGATCACTTTTGATGGGTTGCCAGACCTATAGCTGTTCTCAAAATACGCTAGCAAATATATGTCTTCAATGCTAGGATATACAATCAAAAATATGTCTTCATTGCTGGGATATGCAATCAAAAATGTGTCTTCATTGCTGGGGTATGCAATCAAGAAACATGTCTTCATTGCTGGGGTATGCAATCAGAAAATATGTCTTCATTGCTGGGATATATAATCAGAAAACAGGTTTTCTTTGCTGGGATATACAATAAGGAAATATGTCTTCATTGCTTTGATATTCAATCAGAAAATATGTCTTCATTGCTGGGATTTGCAATCAGAAAATATGTCTTCATTGCTGGGATATATAATCAGAAAATATATCTTTCATTGCTGGGATATATAATCAGAAAATATGTCTTTCATTGATGGGATATATAATCAGAAAATATATCTTTCATTGCTGGGATATATAATCAGAAAATATGTCTTCATTGCTGGGATATATAATCAGAAAATATGTCTTCAATGTTAAGATATTCAACCAGAAAATGTCTACTCGGAAAATTCAAGAATGAAAATGAAAACAAACATGAAAAAATAATTACAGCGAGTAGATAATTGGAAAGCACTGTGTATGCTGCTGTATGTAGCAAGAGGAAGGCCAAAACATTGGGAAGCACAGAACTCGTGTTCAAAAGCTGTGGTAAAGAATGTCTGTCACTGGAGGATAGGACAGCACAGCCGCACAAGGAAACCCAACCCAACCCATCTCTTGAGACGGAAAGAATGCCGATGATGCTACTGTAGAGTGTTACATCTTGTTCTTCAAAAACACCATGTCATATCTTCGGTCTATTTTTTTATGGATCAATTGTTTTAGGGCCCACTTGAAACGTTTTGGGGGGGCTTATTTTGGTTTTAGAGGAGGGAAGGGTAAATGACTTTGATATCGTTACTGTAAGACGTAGCAAAACTACACATACTAGTGCACAATCTATTCAGAAACATCCACAAAAAACGAAGCCATGACGTAACACGCCTTGCTGGCAACTCCACGCGGACATTACGTCTGTCAGAGACATCAAAAAAAACCTGCAACTCCCGATTTCCCATCACTTCCTTGACATGTAGTGTCGTCTGTTGTTGATTGTACCGTCGTGAATTCACAAAACGCTATCAGCTTCAGCAGCGCGTACAGGTAGACTACAGCAGCAACTACAGCAGCAACGCCACGATGTTGTCTTTGGAAGTGGCTCTTGTGCTTTTTTATCTTTAAAAATGATGAATGTTGGTTGAATCAGTTCTGACACATTGCTATTTATTGGCGTGGAACTAGTCATCCGTGTCAGCACCGGCGTTTTCAGGTGCATGGTGTTTTTTTTTTGGTTTCACATTCGTATAAGTTTGTGTTTAATGCAGACATGACCTGAACAGATGCACACAAGTGCCTCTGTTTATCGCTGGCCAAATGCACATACTCTTGTTGAAATAAGTTTGTGTTTAATGCACACTTACATGTACTGGTGCGCACATGTACCTCCGTTATGGCTGGCCACATGCACATACTCTGGTTGATATACGTTTGTGTTTAATGCACAATTACATGTACTTGTGCGCACACGTACCTCCGTTATGGTTGGCTATAAGCACGCGCACTTGTTGAAATAATTTTGTCTTTTAATGCACACAGAGTCATATGGCTGGCGACAAAACATAATGTTGAGTTCACAAGTTAATAGCCACCAAAATTGTACCATCGAAGAAGAGATATACTGTGATTATTTCTTTAGGACTGACTCCCATTTTATCTTTCAGACTTGTCGGTACATTAAGATTATTGACTGTACAGCCAAGCGAAGTCACAGTGGAGCCATAGTCGGGGGTGGCTATCAATAAGTTTCGCAGTTAAATTTCACTTTTGTCAGAAGTTTCACACATGACTTTGAAGCCCTTCATACAGTAGTAAAACTGATTTACTATAAAATCTTTCTGATGTTGTACATTACGTCATTGATTTATTCAAATCTCAACACCAAATTGTTTATTGCAAGCAAGAATGAAGTCTTTCGGAAATGGGGGNGGGAAAGGGGGGGCGAGGGGGACGGTGGATGATGGGTTGGCGGTGAAATGGAGAAAAATCAACTCATTCCAACTAGTGATGCTCAAATTTCAGATACAGACACCGGATTCCGAAAGTCACTATAAGGAGAAAATAAGAACGCGAACAACTAACTTCAAACAGGTCCAAAGCCAGGTCCTGTAAAACTATGCAAGGAATACTTTGTACGCCGCGTGCACATTTTGCTATTTAAGCCGAAAAGTTGTCTTCAAAGAACAAACATAGCTTGACGTAACGCATACAAAGACGGGTCTTAGCGATCAACGGCACACGCGTGAGATCATGATTTGATATCGATTACCGAAAGGGAGATGATCGTTATCCCCGAATAGAGTTATCCCCCGGATCTCGCCGCCACGACCTAGACGGATCGCAACGGCGTCGCTGTCATGGCGGAGCCGATCCCGTCGTTACGGCCAAACAAGGGCGTTAATGACGGGGACGAATTAACAAAATACCGGGAGACAACTCACAGCAGGTGAGGCGAAACTCCCAACGAGGGTAGTGTTTTCCTGGAGGGCCAGCCAGCCGATCGGGAGGCTGCAGATTTATAGGTGTTTACACAGGGGACAACAGACTGGGACCAACAATGGCTGATCTCGCCTCAGAGATGAGATCTCGCCTCAGAGATGAGATCTCGTCTGCGTCTGACTCTCTCTGAGGAATCGTTTATAAAACACAACGCTTCAGGCAACCGAGATCTGAAAGGAATTCTCCTTGACAGACATAACGCCATCAGGCTCATGGCAGCAACGTCAGCATGACATCAAAGACAGTACTAATACATTAGGTGGTCTTGTTCAAACTAAAACATCGGGTAGCACTATTAGCACTAAAATGTCAGGTAGCAAGCAATATTAACACTAAAATATCAGGTAGCAAGCAATATTAACACTAAAATATCAGGTAGCAAGCAATATTAGCACTAAAATATCAGGTAGCTACCACTATTAGCACTAAAATATCAGGTAGCAAGCAATATTAGCACTAAAATATCAGGTAGCAAGCAATATTAGCACTAAAATATCAGGTAGCTACCATTATTAGCACTAAAATGTCAGGTAGCAAGCAATATTAGCACTAAAATATCAGGTAGCTACCACTATTAGCACTAAAATATCAGGTAGCTAGCAATATTAGCACTAAAATATCAGGTAGCTACCACTATTAGCACTAAAATATCAGGTAGCTACCACTATTAGCACTAAAATGTCAGGTAGCAAGCAATATTAGCACTAAAATATCAGGTAGCTACCAATATTAGCACTAAAATATCAGGTAGCTACCACTATTAGCACTAAAATATCAGGTAGCAAGCAATATTAACACTAAAATATCAGGTAGCAAGCAATATTAACACTAAAATATCAGGTAGCAAGCAATATTAGCACTAAAATATCAGGTAGCAAGCAATATTAGCACTAAAATATCAGGTAGCATAAAGACAACACTTAAGAACCATCATCTTCTTAAGTGGCATCTTCACGTAAGTAGAACCATGACTTCAGGAGCATTAGCTTCCGTGGCTTTACCAAACACCGAGCTGTCCTGACATTTCTGACTGGTGCCTTCCTATTATATGACCCTGTCTACCCATCTGACCAACTCTATTGTTGGCTGGTCTATTATATGACCCTGTCTACCCATCTGACCAACTCCATCGTTGCCAGGAAAACATCATTTCTTAAATACATTGTCTTTGAAGTTCGTATCAACCTATATTGACCCCCTTTCCTCTGCCCTAACACACACATAACTCCTGGAAGACCCCGACACCTAGCCCCCCGTCGAACCGCCCCTGGTTTCCCTAATCTCTCAGGTCAACCTCTGGATCTTACGAACCCTTCAAACACGCCCCTGTTTCTTAGACTCTTGCCCCCCTTCAGCCCCGACTTTCGAGGAGAAACAAACAAATAGGTCTTAATGCGGGCCCAGTTACCAGAGCCATGGATCTCACAAACAAATAGGTCTCAATGCGGGCCCAGTAATCAGAGCCATGGATCTCACAAACAAATAGGTCTTAATGCGGGCCCAGTTACCAGAGCCATGGATCTCACAAACAAATAGGTCTCAATGCGGGCCCTGTAATCAGAGCCATGGATCTCACAAACAAATAGGTCTCAATGCGGGCCCAGTAATCAGAGCCATGGATCTCACAAACAAATAGGTCTCAATGCGGGCCCAGTAATCAGAGCCATGGATCTCACAAACAAATAGGTCTCACTGAGGGGCCCAGTAATCTAGAGTCATGGATCTCACAAACAAATAGGTCTCACTGAGGGGCCCAGTAATCAGAGCCATGGCTCTTACAAACAAATAGGTCTCACTGAGGGGCCCAGTAATCTAGAGTCATGGATCTCACAAACAAATAGGTCTCACTGAGGGGCCCAGTAATCAGAGCCATGGATCTCACAAACAAATAGGTCTCAATGCGGGGCCCAGTAATCAGAGCCATGGATCTCACAAACAAATAGGTCTCACTGAGGGGCCCAGTAACCAGAGCCATGGCTCTTACAAACAAATAGGACTCAATGAGGGGCCCAGTAACCAGAGCCATGGATCTTACAAACAAATAGGTCTCACTGAGGGGCCCAGTAACCAGAGACATGGCTCTTACAAACAAATAGGACTCAATGAGGGGCCCAGTAACCAGAGCCATGGCTCTTACAAACAAATAGGACTCAATGAGGGGCCCAGTAACCAGAGCCATGGCTCTCACAAACAAATAGGTCTCACTGAGGGGCCCAGTAACCAGAGCCATGGCTCTCACAAACAAATAGGTCTCACTGAGGGGCCCAGTAACCAGAGCCATGGCCCTAGCGTCAAGATTTCAACAGTTGATTTTTTCGTCAAGCCGACAACAACTCGACCACACAGCAGCGGTACATTCTGTGACTCTAAGGATGAACATCTAGCGCCAATGTAAAAGACGAATGGTGCGAGATGTTGAAATCTTCCAATAGCAAGTGAAGACTGTAGCTCAATCAGGCTATAAAAAAATGTAAGGGTAAAATAAAACCGTTAGCTTCTAGGTTGTTGTGGGGGGGGGGGGCTACGGCACCCTCTTTTTTCAAAAGCCCAAGTAACTTAAGTGAATGTTATTGCATGCGTCAGCCAAACTATTAACGTCTCTTTTTACATCGGTCCCCTTTCCAAATAAAAATAAAAGCTCAAACAATGACGTCATATAATATTTTACGGCGAGAAACACCATACGCTCTGTAAATCTCGAAACCAAAGTGATTTTACGTCTGTATTTTCAATTTTTTAAAATTATGCTGATTATATCCCTTAGCGTTCAAGAGTAACCCGAGCTTTTGTTTTGTTTTGTTTAAATAAATAATAAAGGAATTGGAAATTGTATATGGATGCGCAGAGAGTATTTCATAGCATGCAATCCTCATGCTATGACGTTATGATGTTTGAGTGACGACTACTTATAATTATATCATGGAGATTATGGAACAGTGTATCCTATAATGATGCGACAGACCCTGATCTGATACCTCAGGGAGCATTCATTACCTAGAGGTATGTGACTTTGCATCTTATACCGTTGTTAGTCCATCCTAGTCGACGATGACCACTCTCATCATATTGTCGTCCAGTGCTGGGCCGCCACTTGTGTCCACTGGTGGCATATTAGCGCTGCCCTCTCATTGCAGACAGTTAGTCAGTGACAATGTGTTTATGAAGCGGAATGATCGCGAAAACTTTGATATCAAATCCATAACGTGCCAAAGAGTATTGGTGATTTGAAGAACCAAAGTAAAACAAGAAAATGAAAACTTTGAAAGATTGTCATAATAAGAACACAGAAACTATTAATTATAACTGTTTCCTCTTATACCTTGCAATGTAAAAATGAAAGAAACGCAATGTTAAACAAAATCTTTTCAAACGATATTTAATGTTGAGCGAAACCATTTCAAAACGTATAAAACTTTCAGCTGTGTGAAGACCAGAAGCGATATTTTGTATTATGGAGATACAAAAAAAGTAGGGCTGCAGAAATTAACGATTAATTTCTCGATTAACAGGTAAAAAATGTATGGATTAAAGTTATTTTAATCGATAAAATTGCGATTAAAGTCAGAGAAATTATTTTAACAATTTTTTTGATTTATTAAAAAATAATTATTTATTAATAATAGTTTTCTTTGCGTACAAACTTCTCCACTTTAAAAAAAAATCATGTTAAGCCTGGTCCCTATTGGAATTCAGGACGTGTTAGCGCATTTTCGTATTATGTATCAGTACTTATGTTAGATATCAGAATTATGTATTTATCAGTAATTGTGTTTAGATTTTAGACATATTTTTATCAATTTTCTTGTGTAATGAATATACCTGACATTTTTTTTATTTAAAAGTCATTTCTTTACATTTAAAAAAAAATTATTTTCTCTTTAATCTAACTACAAGTCACCACAAATGATGACGTAAAACTCTCTAAACTTTTACACATATTCTAATGACGTCAACTAAAAAAAAACAACTAATTCTTTTGCACCCTTTCGCACCACTCTTCAATGCCTGAAGTATTGTGCATTCTACTTCCGGCAATGGCGGCCGTTCCATGCGCTAGTGTTACCTCTCGATTCGAAATATTTTTTGGTAGTTTTAACGGGGTTTTTTAACGGATCGAGTAACTGAGTGTTGATGCACAAATGGCAGGTCAGGACATACAAAAAACATATATACCTCATGGGTCTAGGACTTATGGATGCTGAGATCAAGGGTGATGACGGACGGACGGACGGACAAAACGGGTGCAATAGCGCATTCGACTTCTCGAAAATGCGCTAAAAAAGATTTTCAAAGTGTAAACTTTAAAACAAGCAGTTTTTTAAAGGAACATTTTTATATTTTTAAAATTATTTTTTTTTTTTACTTAATTAACAATAACAAAATTTAAATTCATTGACGTAAATTGAAGTACTTATAATTATCGAATAATTATTCGGTAATTTTCCAAAAGTTAACGATTAAATTAAAATTAATTGATAACAGCCCTAAAAAAAAGTAATATATTTTCAACAACTGACTAATTACCGGTATTTGTTTTTAATAATTTCAATGGTTTAAATAATGACCTATTTGAATGGTATAAAATAAATAAAAGTAGAGCTGTTAAAGATTGATTTATAAGCAAGCTCCAATTTTTGAAAAATTAATCGTTAATTTCCATTAAAGCTAAGAATTTAAATTTATGGTGTGATAAAGTTCAAGAGAAACATTTATTACACGAACTTGTCGAAAATCGTGTTAACACTGAGATGACTTCTTTATAAGACATCTTTTTACCAACAACGCAGACAGACAAGTGTGTTGACATTATTTGGTTGAATTGATGAGCAGGTCTTATAGACTATATACAAAACTGAGCTGAACAATCGTTCACATAGCTTTAGATTGTCTCAGCTCAAGTTTCTGATACTGTAGTTGATGGTTGGTGTGCAAATGATGTTAGTGAACCGTGGTAGCAATGTTCCCTGTAAGCGGAGCGGCTGCGCACATATTTGACTGCCGACATACAGGAGTTTAGAATCACCGCGCAGCAAATTTTGTAAAATATTGCACAAAAAATGGAAGTTTGGCAACTTTTGTGCACGAGGTTTTTGTTTGTTTGTTTGTTTGTTTGTTTGTTTGTTTGTTTGTTTGTTTGTTTTTTTTTGTTTTTTTTTTTAAAAACTGTTCACGGACCAAGAATCTTAGATTTAGCGGGAACATTGCACGGTAGCCAAACGATTTCTCTCAATGGACACATAACATTCATCAATATTTTTAACAGTCACGTCAGTCCATAGTTGAACACCAAAATGTTCGTGTCATTGTCCGGAAATCGTTTTTATTTATAGGCTGAAATATTTTACTTTTTGACTTCACGAACATTTATAAGCGGTGGGTCGATTAGCCGTTAAAATTAATTTTAATCGTTAAAAACTTTAACGATTAATCGAGACATAAATCGTTAATTTCCGCAGCCCTAAACAAAAGCATTCCATTATCCATATTCAAATTATTTCATATTGTCCTTTTTCTACCATTTTGGTTAACTCCCATGTAATCCGAAGCTATTGAAGTAGTAAAATACTCTCTAACAACTCTAATCACCAATATCAAACATTGTGTATACAACGTTTTATTATTGAACGAAAACAATAAATTTCATCACGTTTTTGCAAAGTTTGAACGAAGATGTTCATTATTTTGCAATAAAAGATGTTGTTACAATTTTATTTTAATAAAGTTTCTAATCTCTTTGTGTTTTGTTTGCCAGTAAAAAGTTTTTTTTCTTTTTTCCCCTTAAATTAAAAACAAAAGAAAATCATTTCTCACCCCCCCCCACCCCAATGGCCGGCTGGAACCACCTTCCATGTTTGTTTACATCAAATGTTATTTAGACCTGCGATCTCCGATGTCTACCTGTGTTCGAGACGAGTTAAAAAATGGTGATGAAAATTTCTTTAAAGTCATTTCAGAGATGAAAGGTATATAAGGGTCTTGACGTGTATGTAGGTGAGACTGTAGGTGCGAATGAATGTTTGTTGGGGGGGCGGCGAGGAGGAGTGGGGGAGTGTCCAACCCACGCGTCTAGACATTTTGAGTAGACACCGGCCTTAGCCGACGGACCGAATCAGGATTTGTGCGGTCTGCGGAAATTTTAGCTTCATCGGAGGGAGTGACGTCATAAGATTTATTTACCAGACTCCAAGATATTTGACTGCTATGATGGTTAAATTAGGCGGTGGGGGCAGGGTGGGTGGGAGGAAGTCTGGGAAAGACATTATAAGTATCTAAGGTCTATGTTAAAGGTCATAGATATTTTTAAAATTTTGAGGTCAAGTCTTAATTGACTTATCTCTACGTTTTCTGTTAAAATCTGGTTTAATTTAATCCCTTTNTTTTTTTTAAGCTTTTAATAACATTTTAAAAAAACAAACGTGACGGATGAAATAAAGTAAAGAAACTGATTTTCTTAAATGTTAAAGTATAAATGACAAACAAGTAATTCTATTACACGTCTCTAAATGTTTGAGGAGCTCCGCACAAGCCCTTGAAAACTAGACGTCCCAAAGCTTGTAACAGAGTCAAGCGCAATTCAAGGGACCACTTCATACAAGAGGCCCAAGCAGTCCGAATTTCCATTGTTCGACATGAGAAAAACAACAACAACAACTTTAACGGAAATGATACAATTGTGGCGTACCAGCATGGTCATCTTGTTGGTGACTCAGATTGTCCGGGATTTGGATGGCCCTGGTCAGGTTTAATAAACATCTTTCTGTGTTTTTTTCTTCTTAAAAAACATTAATGGTAGGATTCACCTAATGGTAGTTTTCTTTTGTCTTTTAGTGTTGATGAAGAAAAAAGAAGCAGGGACGAAGAGAGCAACATAGGACTTTACGGGAGATAGTGTAGTGACGATTGGTAGATATTGTTGAGGGATGGGGAGAGAAAGGTGGGGGAGATTTTGGGTTGATGAAATTTGGAGAGGTATTGGGTGGGGAAGTTAAGGGATATATTGGGTGTGGAAGTTTAGGGAGATTTTGGGTTAGAAAAGTTTAGGGAGGCATAGTTTTGGAAAGTTTAGGGAGATATTGTGTGAGGAAAGTTTAGGGAGATATTTGGTTGATAAACTTTGAAGAGATATTAAGTTTGTAAACGTTTAGACACATTGGAAGGGGAGGGCACGGCTGAGCGGAGAAGATGGTTTACATTTAAATAAATCATCCATTTCAACACGTGGCTTGCTCCACGTCCACAGCACATCAACACGGCACAAAGGTGACGAGAGTTGACTTGTCACTTTACTTTAAGTGCACTAACCCACCAGCACATTGTAAAGTAGCAACAAACAAGCAATAAGTATTTGAAACTCAAACAGACTCCGTCATACAAATGGCTACACACATTTCGATTAGATTAATTCCACCAGAATAAATGTTTGTAAATCTCTAGGATTCATAAAATTATATCACACTGCTATGAAATAAAAAAAAAACAGTTTCTGTGAACGATGAAAGGTAAATTGAGGACATTTTAAAATTAATGTGCATGTTTTTTTTTTTTTTTTTTAAATATTGTTTTATACAGTCGGACCTCTCTAAGTCGCACTCAAAAGGAACAGGAAAAAAATCCTATTACGGCGTAATAGGCCCAGATTAATCAAGGACAATGTTGATACTGAGAGCAGCGGGCGGGAGGGGGATGGGGTTGGGAACATCCATAAAAGCGAAAAGGCTTGACAGGAAGGAGAGAAGATGTCAGATATTTCAAATGAAAGGAAGCCGACTTAGTTTTGAAATAGCTACACTACCGAGAAATCCACCCCCCCCCACACAATTGATTCCCTCCACATTGAGATGGGGGTGGGTATTTTTCCTTTTACTAGTTTCACACAAACGCATTTGAAAATTCGACTTCCGGAGGTTGTAAGCCTAAAATCTTCGAGAGAAGGAGATCTAAAATATGATGGTCTTATGGAATTTGGCCGGGATCTAACAATTAATTCGATATAGGGAGGTTTTCGACTTTGTGAAATTCGACTTAGCGAGGTCCGAGTTTATAATTTTGATAATTTTTAGGACGTTTTGAATTGACAATAAAGAGAAGATAACTGTGTACTCACGCGTCGGCATGGGTTTGGGCACTGTGCTCGTCTCCTTCGTCGTGATCTCGTTGAACTCGTCCGGCCGCCCCGCCAGCCGCTCGCCCATCTCGTCAACGTACTTGGTCAGGTTCGCCACCGCCCCGCTGATCCGGGTCAGCTGCCTGGACAGCTTCGCATTGTCCTTCTGCGTGCTGTTGAGGTCCTCCAGCATGGTCTCCATGTTGGTGGTCACGGTCCGCAGCGCGTTCTTGGTCTCGGCCACGTCGCCGCTCAGCCGCAGCAGGGCGTCGCGCATGCGCTGCGCCTCGGCGTCTTTCTTGTCGTTGAGCGTCGGCACGAGGTAGACGTCCTTGAACTCCTTGAGCTTGGTGTCGATCAGCTTGTCCACCTCGGCCATGTACCGGGACACACACTTGCATCCCCGGCGTTTCTTGCGGGACTTCGCCTTCTTGGCGGTCTTGTCCTCCTTGCTCTCACCCGCCGTCTCTGTCTCAATGGACAGGCCGACACAGATGGACACGATGAAAATTAGCTCAAGGATCTTCCGAACTCCGATTTTCATTTTCGGAACTTTCCGGGTAAATCCAGAAATTTCACAAAAAAATAGAAAAAACAGAATAAGCAACAAACTCGAAAATTAAAATTATCCACTTTACATGAATTATCAAAGATTTGTGAAATTTTGAAGTGAATTAATCCAATAGAAGAAAATTTCAAACATTCGAATGTAATCCAATGATTCCGGGAGTCAAGAAATATCCGAAAGTTCTTTTTTTTTTTTTTTCAAAGATGTATCCAAAAATAGGCCTGATGAATGGGGAGACAACCCTTGGAGAGTGATCTATTTTTATCCCAAACAGGAACTGCAACTCGGTATCACACTTGGCCAAAATTCACCGCTTGATTCAATTTCCGCTTGGCGCATCTGCAGGAGGTGTGAGAGTAAATAGAAAATAGAGCAGCTTTACCAGGCAGAAAATAGGTTTACGTTAAGTTAATGGTCGGACATGCAGTTTATCTGGTTGTTGGGCATGCTGACAAGACGGTTACGTTAAGGTTTTATTAAAAAAAAAAAAAAAGTTTGGCGCGTGCAGCACACGCGCCGACGTGCAGACGATCATTTTAAAACAGAAACCTGACAACTTTTGTCGTCCTTTAACTTGAAAGTTATTGGAAAGTTATTTTACTTTAATCAATTGATAAGTTTAAAACAAATTTAAATTGTTTTGATAATTCGACACCATCAACCCGTAAAGTTGTGTGTTTTTTAAAGAGCTTTTACGTCATAACGCCATGACATCAATATGACGCCGTTTTCTATAATTAGTTTCGAATATTTACATATAATTATTTACGATTAAAGACAAAATGATTAAACTTAAAAATTATTTTTAACGAACGAAATTCCCGAGTGGGAGAAAAACGGCGTTTACAAGGAGATAACAAAAATACAATCGTTTGACATTCGCCTATTGGTTATTTTTATTTCAATGTTATTAGTGAGCTATTATTTTAAACAGTAATAATAATAAATATCTATCAGATTTATTGAACTAATAAAAATTGATTGTACATTTCCAACAATTTATTACTTCCTCAATATCCATGCCCCGCCCGCCCCTCTCACATTATTTTAGGGCCTCCAGATGTTCACAGCCCTTGTTTACACTACACCAGACGCAATTTAAATTTAGGAAAATATATTTTGTAAAAAGTATTTTTGTTTTTTAAAAGAGATCATTTTTGTGTGCACCTTTCCCACTATTTTTCAACTGTTGGTTTTGTTCCATAATTAAGTTCGTTATTTAAAGACCCCCCATCCCCGCCGAACCTAACAATAAAAATGATAGACCCGCTAAATCCCCCCCCCCCTCCACACACAAAACACTTTGGCCTATGAAAATGTTTATAAGCTGATGCAATACTCTATAAACCCAAAGCGCCGAGGCCCCGGGAGTCAGAGAGCAAACCCCTGCGCACTGACTCACGTGATAAGGTGGAAATCTGGGATAGTAGTCGTATCAAATGTACTCATCAGTCTATGGTTGGGTGGGGGTTGGGGGGTGGTAGGCTACGAGCCGACGCGGTGGGAAACAAAGCAGACATTTTTTTTTTACAGCTTTGAAGAAAAACAACATAACACAGTAACAACATAACACAGTAACAACATAACACAGTAGGGAGCTTGGTTCTGCTGAAGTTCTGAAGTTATCAGACTTCGCTTGATGGACATCCGTAAGTGTTAGTCTGTCTGCACTTCAGAGATCGCTGAAGGAGAACCCAACCAAACCCAACCCTCCTCCAACGAGCAGGGCCGCTCTTAGCAATTGCGGGGGCCTCTGCGGCTTTTTAAGCAAAACGGATTGCGCGGGGGCCAGTTTGGATAATGATAAAGAAATAATAAGGAAATCAAGTGAATATTAAGATAGGTAGGGCCCATGACAGCGCTGGGCCCATTGCGGCCGTATAGGTTGCAGTGGCCAAAGACCAGCCCTGCCCATCAAGTGTGAGTCTTTGGGGTAACTTTGAAAACCCCAAGAAATGTCTGATTATAGTTTATCAAGCTTGGATTTGTGCTATATCTGACAAGTGGCTCAGGTATTATAAAGGTGAGTAACATTTCGGGATGTCCTCTAACTTCCCCTGACTGACCTAAAGGTGTGTAATTACAAATTTGATACGCTTTTAGATTTCCGGTTACCACAATGGCGTGTAAACATGTCAACATTGTCTCTGTCTTACGGTTAGCCTAAAGGTGTGTAAACATGTCAACATTGTCTCTGTCTTACGGTTAGCCTAAAGGTGTGTAAGCATGTCAACATTGTCTCTGTCTTACGGTTAGCCTAAAGGTGTGTAAGCATGTCAACAGTGTCTCTGTCTTACGGTTAGCCTAAAGGTGTGTAAACATGTCAACAGTGTCTCTGTCTTACGGTTAGCCTAAAGGTGTGTAACGCGTGGGTGTCGAAAGTCAGGCGTAACTGGATCCGTTTTCATTTGATTTACTCTTAACACTTTGTTTCTTGTGTGTTTAACGGATGTTCAAGCACATTTTAAATTGTTGAAAACAGTTCTGACGCCCAAATAGTTGATATCGCTAATTGAACCAATCAGATTTGAGACAAAGTTATTATCGCTATTTGAACCAATCAGATTTAAGACAAAGTTATTATCGCTATTTGAACCAATCAGATTTAAGACAAAGTAGATTTAAGACAAAGTTATTATCGCTATTTGAACCAATCAGATTTAAGACAAAGTTATTATCGCTATTTTAACTAATCAGATTTAAGAAAAAGGTTCCGTAGAGAAAGAGAAGTGCCAAGTTTACACACCCTTTACATTTTCAATGTGTCATAGACACATCTTGGAACTTTAACGTGTTTCTTGTTAAATTACACCTTTCTTTTAACACTTTATGCCCTTTTAACTTGCAACATTTACCCAACTTTATTCTTTGACTACACATAATATTTACTTCATTCCTGTCTCATGGCTCATACCTACGCTATGCCTTCCTACCAACCACCCGATCCTTCAGTTGGCCTCAGTACCTCCCTCTACCAACCCACCACCTTCCCCTAACACCCACTCCTCCATCACACCCCTTCCACCTCCATCTCACCCATGTATTAAGTGTATTCCGGCTTTCTTATCACGTCATCCTCACCAACCCCTTCAGCTATTTGTGTTGCAACCATCAGAACGCAGTTCAACGGACCCCCCCCCCACACACACACACACAAACACCCCACTCCTCGTGCGCGCCCCCGCCCACCCCCGGTGTAAAACAACACAATTAGAACACAACAATAAACAGTGGGGTGCGCTCCACCCCCAAGCCAAACAAAGACACAAACAAAACGGCCATCTGATCCCGGAGTTTTGTTTGCAGTTACTTAAGGGGAACAGCGATTCGTCTTGTCCCAGAGCTGAGCTAGATCCCACTACGTGTTAAATGGTTAATCATACTCTAGAGGTGTATTAGCTAGAGGGTATGAATGTTAATCATACTCTAGAGTTGCATTAGCCTCAGCTAGAGGGTATAAATGTAAATCATACTCTAGAGTTGTATGAGCCTCAGCTAGAGGGTATGAATGTAAATCATACTTTAGAGTTGTATTATCCTCGGCTAGAGTATATAAATCTAAATCATACACTCGGTTTGTGCCAGCCTCGACTACGGCTACGGGGTATAAATGTTAATCATACATTCTAGTTGTTTAGTTACTGACGAAAATAAATAGATAAGTACAATTTAGAATTTTGATAGCATAAACGCTTGGTTGAAGTGGTATAATTATAAGATATATCATAGAGTACTTTCGCCTCCACCAAGCGCTGGTTGAAAAAAATAATCCTTTACGACCATAGACAAAGTTCACAAGATTCTGTAGCCACTGCTACCCTATATCGTGTAGCTAGCACAATGTCCAGCTTCCTTTAACCCAACTTATGTCAGGTTCTTGTTAACTCAGGGACATCCCTAAACCTCTGGAACCTTCCACAGCCTTCACCGGGACTCATACCCGCGACTCAACTACGCAAACCGAACACGCTTTCCACTCGACCACCGTTCTCCTGTACTCTGTGCGGTGAATGCAAATAATAAAACATGGACGGTCCTTAGGAGCCTGATATGGCTGGACCTTGATTTAACGAACTGACGATCTGATGTACTTGATTAAACGAACTGACGATCTGATGTACTTGATTAAAGGAACTGACGATCTGATGTACTTGATTAAACGAACTGACAATCTGATGTACTTGATTAAACGAACTGACAATCTGATGTACTTGATTAAACGAACTGACAATCTGATGTACTTGATTAAAGGAACTGACGATCTGATGTACTTGATTAAACGAACTGACAATCTGATGTACTTGATTAAACGAACTGACAATCTGATGTACTTGATTAAACGAACTGACAATCTGATGTACGATTTCTACCCTAACCCCACATTAACGTTATCCCACCAACACAATAACTAAGTTCTCACAATTCTTCGGCAGCCTGTCTCTAGTTAATATTGTCGTTATCTCAATGTTTTTGGAAACGCTGTTGACCTGTATGTCCGAAGCCCTCCTAACTTATCCCCCCCCCACTCTACATACACTGACCCCACCCCCCTCCCCGTTGATATCAACGAGCCTATAAACAAAGACATTGACACAAGTCAAGGTCGTGGTCTGCATTCCCGAGACGACTCACCCGCCAGATGATCATCCTAGCTGGCCTCGCTGCTCCTCGTGGCGCGTCCACACCTCGTGTTGACACAACAGACCCAATAGCCGTTCGTATTCTGGCATCATATCTGTCTCACTGTCCCCGCTACACGCCTTCTGCTCTGAAAGTCTTCGCCTTGTGATCTGGGTTCTTGCGCCTCTCTGCGAAAAAATTTGTAGTCCTAGAAAATATTCTTCAATTCCACGTTAATTTTTTTTTTCATCTATTTCACCGACAATCTCCTGGGATTTATCCAAAAACAATATCGCTGCGCTTTTATTCCAGCGCCAGATATTGTGGAAGGGGAAGGGGGGCGGGAGCTCAGGGTCAATGAGAGAACCAGATGTAGAACACAACAGCTCCTTGAATCAATGGGAGAAGCAGCTGTGGACAGCCTTGTACGTCAATGGTGGCTGGCCGCGACTCCCAGAAACGTTCCTGTTGTGGGTGGGGGGGGGGGGGGGGGGAAATTAAAGACAGCGATAGTTTAGTGTTAAGGGAAGGTCATGGGTTCTGTAAGAAACTAAGCTATCGGGGGCAACACCAACAAATAATCAGGGGCGGCACCAACAAACAATCAGAGGCGACAACAGCAAACAATCAGAGGCGACACCAACAAACAATCAGAGACGACAACAGCAAACAATCAGAGGCGACACCAACAAACAAGCAGGGGCGACACCAACAAACAATCAGAGACGACAACAGCAAACAATCAGAGGCGACACCAACAAACAATCAGAGGCGACACCAACAAACAATCAGAGGCGACACCAACAAACAATCAGAGGCGACAACAGCAAACAATCAGAGGCGACACCAACAAACAATCAGGGGCGACACCAACAAACAATCAAGGGTGGAAACAACAAACAATCAGAGGCGACACTAACAAACAATCAGAGGCGACAACAGCAAACAATCAGGGGCGACACCAACAAACAATCAGAGGCGACACCAACAAACAATCAGAGGCGACACCAACAAACAATCAGAGGCGACACCAACAAACAATCAGAGACGGCACCAACAAACAATCAGAGGCGTCACCAACAAACAATCAGAGGCGACACCAACAAACAATCAGAGGCGACACCAACAAACAATCAGAGGCGACACCAACAAACAATCAGAGGCGACACCAACAAACAATCAGGGGCAACAACAAACAATCATGGGCGACACCAACAAACAATCAGAGGCGGCACCAATAAACAATCAGAGGCGGCACCAACAAACAATCAGAGGCGACAGCAACAAACAATCAGGGGCAACAACAAACAATCATGGGCGACACCAAGTAACAAACAATCGAACAAGCTGGTATCATAAGAACTGTTAAACCACTTTTAGTTTTTTTTTAAATTCTTTTTAGCAAGAAGTAAACAGACCAACTGCGTACGTGCTTCAAGCGCTTCTATTCTCTGTAGTAAAAACATCAAACAAAAACAAAACAACTTAAAGACATTGTAGCGTGAAAAGGAGAATAAGATGAAACGAAACTATTAAGGTGATTTTTTTTTAAAACAAACGAACATTAGACTATGAACTACACCGATAGAATAACAGAGAATATAACGAGTCAACGTGACTGACGTGACATTTTCATATAGAATAACAAAGAATGTAACGAGCCTACGTGACTGACGTGACATTTTCATATAGAGTAACGGAGAATATAAAGAGTCAACGTAACTGCCGTGACATTTTCATGTAGTTGCAGCATGCTAAGAACTTGAGACCAACAACAAACAACTATATTGCTATTTAAACTGGGTAGATGTATGCTTGCTTGACAGAAGGCTTTCCAATATTTTATGGTATTAACAAACTCAGCAATCGTGCGGCAGTATTAAGTGTCAGTGGTGTCACTAGGGGGGTGCGGTGGGGCGGGCCGCCCCGGGGGACACCATCAGAGGGGTGACACCAAAATGTAGAATTCAGTATATTCCTGTTATTCGGCACTGAAAAACTCGGATGAGTTTGTATGGGTTAAGTCGTGATGGGGTGACACCATGAGCTACCGCCCCGGATGTCACCGACCCTACTGACGCCTCTGTTAAGTGTAATGGAAGAATGACCTACCGTTAAATACAGTGTTGGGGTGGTGGTGGTGGTGGGGACGGGGGGGGGTCAGCGTGTGACCTTGGCTACCAACAGTCAAAGAAATGCACGTCACTATGTTATCGTGGAATGTCGATTGTTGTCCAACGGATTTTGTCGCGGGTCAGATAGGCCGAATGGACACGGACACGTGTTAAAACTATAGCCGGCACCGCTGTGTCTGGCCAACACTGATCTGACTTTACTTCTAACAACAATTAGCTGTGGGTCCACGGCTTGTGTTAAACACGAACGGGGCTTGTGTGGGGCGGGCGAGGGGTGGGATCATAAGTAGGTCAACATAAACTCTGGCCGGACACACCGAAGTATATAATGCTTGACCTCGTTAGAGCCCCCCCCCCCCCCC
>MUZC01002258.1:554618-569962 GCA_002072015.1 Radix auricularia
CACCACCAACCACCACCACCCACACCACAACCAACTACCACCACCACCACCACCAACCACCACCACCACCAACACCATCAACCACCACCACCAACCAACACCACCAACCACCAACACCACCACCAACACCACCCCCAACCACCACCAAACATCACCACCACCACCAATTGTGCATTTACCCACACACAATTTCCAAATTGTGCATTTACCCACACACAATTTCCACACGTACATTTACCCACACTCAATTTCCCACACGTACATTTACCCACACGCACATACCCCATCTGTGCCTACTATTGCCTACTTATTCACCCACTTTGAGTGCTTCGCTCCCATTACCAGGTGAATGTTGTTGCTTGATACCCTTTCCACCACATACCACTAATGTCCTCACGCATCGTTGAGATTTTCACGCCAATATTACCACCACCCTGGGGGCCCCAAGTTGTGTACCGCGATCACAGCACAATGCCATTCTCTGGTCGGCAGTGAAGAGATGAAGATGTTATAACTACATTGAAAGAGAGAGAGACACACACAGAGAGAGAGAGAGGGAGAGAGAGAGATAGAGAAAGAGAGATATACAGAGAGATATACACAGATAGACAGAAAGAGAGTTGGAGAGAGAGAGAGATACAAAAATGGAGAGAGAGAGTTGGAGAGAGATAGTCAGAGAGATAGTTGTAGAGAGAGAGAGAGAAACAGGGAGAGAGAGTTGGAGAGAGACAGAGATAGAGAGAGACAGAGAGAAAGTTGAAGAGAGGCAGAGACAGAGCTAGAAAGAGAGAGACAGAGAGAGAGAGACAGAGATAGAGAGAGAGACAGAGATAGAGACAGAGGGAGAGAGTTGAAGAGAGAGAGACAGAGCCAGAAAGAGGGAGACAGAGAAAGACAGAGATAGAGAGAGACTTGTAGAGAGAGAGACAGAGAGAGGGAGAGTTGAAGAGAGAGAGAGAGACAGAGATAGAGAGACATACAGATATAGAGAGAGAAAGAGTTGGAAGAGTGAAAAAGCTGGATAGAAAGTCGCTATAATAATGGAAGTGAATTGTTTGTGAGATGTGAGAGGTAGAAGAAATGAGAAAAAAGATGCAGGCTTAATTAGGTGTTAATTTTTTTTAAAACCCTTAAAAAAAAAAACAAGTGTTTGGCTGCAGATCTAAATCCTAACTAAAAAAAAAAAAGTTCATTATAATACGCAGCGCAAGACAATCTAAAAATAAAATATTTTAAAGTCTCGTAAAACTTGTTTAATAGATTCTATAATGCGCACCGATGGGGAATGTATTTTTAATTTTTTTAAAAACCCGTAAAAAAAACAAAGTTTTTGAGTCTAAATCCTTTATATACGAGACATAGCTTTAAAGATGTTCATTAAATTCTCGTAAAGCTTGTTTAATATAATGCGCACCGATCGTGAATACATTTTTAAAAAAGTATTGTCAATCTAATGCGCACCTTATTGCGTGACAGGAAAGGTTGTTAAACATAAATCTAATACGCACCACAACACTCTATCTAAAAAATAAAATAACATGATACATAGAAATAAATAAAATAAAATTGTAAATTCAATAATTCAATTACTGTCCATTCGATCGATCTAAAATTTTGATATATTATTTTTATCATCGGCACGTGTCTTGCCTAGAAAATTTCAGCTCACTAGCTTGCGAGAAAGTGGATTAAAAATCAATCCAAAGTTTTTTCGGCAAACAATCACGCCCGGGCTCAGACACCACAATAAAAAAGGATTTTAAAAGTTTCCAATATAATAAAAGGCTAGTTTCTGTGCCGTTATCGATAGCGATTGGTCCCTCAAACTCCTAAAGACTCCCACAACCAATCAGAAAAATTATTTTTAAAAAAAAATATTAACAAGTTTACACGGACGTTCAAGACGAGTTATTTTTTGTGCAGTAATTTTTTCCAAGACTTTAATTTTAGAGGTGCGCTTTCAAAAGTATTTTATTGTCAAACTACGGTGCGCACATTTTCGTCTACGCATATTAAATTGAGCTGTGGCTTTTTTACGGGTTCTTTCTTTGATAGATACATAAAAAAAAATGTTTCATTACAATGTCACACGATGCAAGGAGTTTATTATTTTTTTTAATGTGTGAATGAAGTTATGAATTTTGTTAAAATTCTTTTGTGATGCATATTTCGTCATTAATTGAAAATTCTAATTCTAATTCTGTAGTTTGTGACTTAAACATGGAAAGAGGTGGCCCAAGTCAAATATTTCTAATATAGAGATTATAATTATAAACACATATATATTTTCGCCACTATCCGGATTTGGCAAATTCGTATCGCAGATTCGAACAGTATCCGGATATCAATGTAGTAAGGGATTTTTGAAATCAAATCAAATTATTATTAACAAGTTTATAAATAAATATATAAAAAGTAAAAAAAAAATAATAATATCCAGAAATGACCGGTACGCGTTGTGATTTATAGTCAAAAACTTTGTTCTTAAGGGTTATTCATTATAACTATAATGAACAGTATTTTTGATGGTCCGGCCGAGACGGCTGAGGTAGGGGAGGTACAAAATGCCACAACAACGACGGCGGAACGTCCTTGGACGGGCTTTGTTGCTCGTCATCAATATAATACGCACCTTATTGCGCGGCAGGAAAGGTTTTTCAATATAATACGCACCGTTTTGCGCGACAGGAAAGGTTGTTCAATATAATACGCACCATGACACCCTATCACTCTATCTAAAAAATTAACATGTTAAATAGAGATAAATAAAGATTATCTAAAAATTAATTAATTTAATTGCAGAAAATTCGATCGATCTGAAATTATGATACATAATTTTTAATATCGGCATGAGTCTGCCTAAAATATTTTAGCTCACCAGCATACGGGGAAGTGGGTTAAAAATCCAAAGTTTTTTCGGCACTCAAGCAGACACCATGAGTTAATATAAAGGATTTAAAAAACCCAAAATTGTGTTTAAAAAAAATAACATGCATAAGAGAATGTCCAAAAGATTATTAACTTAAAAAATATATTTGAAGAAGAAGTAAAAGGAAAATACGAGAAAAATAGAGAAAAAATAAATGTAAGATAAAAGTTGCCTGTCTCGAGAAAATCGATATTTAAGTAACATTTAGACGTTAATATCGGCTACAAGGAGATACTTTTGCACAAATAATTTGAGAATCCCTGACAAAGACAAAAAGGGATCCCTATCACCGATTGTTGTTGGGAACGTTTGACAACATGCCCTAACTGGACAGACGGGTCAGATGTTGCTGGCTCTTGGCAACAGGACATCGTTTGTCTGGACATGATGTTCTACAGCGGCGTTTGGTTGGCTATGTGACTCAAAAACATGAATCTTTCCATCCATAAACCCATCTTCCCATCAATCTTTCCATCCATCTACCTATCTTCCCATCAATCTTTCCATCCATATACCCATCTTCGTATTAATCTTTCCATCCATCTACCTATCTTCCCATCAACCTTTCCATCCATATACCCATCTTGGTATTAATCTTTCCATCCATCTACCTATCTTCCCATCAATCTTTCTATCCATATACCCATCTTCCCATCAATCTTTTCTTCCATATACCCATCTTCCCATCACTCTTTCCATCCATCTACCCATCTTCCCATCAATCTTTCCATCCATACCATAATCCCATCTTTCCACCCATCTTCCCATCAATCTACCCATCTTTCAATCAATCTTCCCATCCATCTTCCCATCAATTTTCCCATCAATCTACCCATCCTCCCATCAATCTAACCATCTTCCCATTAATTTTCCCACCATCTACCAATTTTTCCATCAATCTTCCCATCATCTACCCATCTTACCATCAATCTTCTCATCCATCTACCCATCTTCCCATTAATCTTCTCAACCATCTACCCTTCTTTCTATCAATCCACCTACTTTCCCAATCAAATACCCATCCATCATCCTATTATTATACCTACCCATCTCCCAGCCATCTTTTAGAATACTTTCAGACTTCAGCCACCACCAAGACATGTTTAAACCCCAGCCACCACCAAGACATCTTCAAACCCCAGCAGCCACCATCACGCCATGTTCACATCCACTAACCATGACAGCCAGCCGACAACGTTGCTGGAAGTATCTCCCACGGCGGGCCACGCCTCTGACCTGACAAGAATCAAGGAATGCGAATTCCGCCTATGAAGATCAGAGACCATCAACGGGCTGGCAATGGCTCCCAGAGCCGAGCGAAGAACGAGGGTGCGCTTAAGGTAAACAGAGAGCGGTGCATTCTGGGAGTTGTCACGTGGTTCATCTCTTCATGGGGGATCATCAACCTTAAGATATCAATTTAGGGATATCCATTCCCCAGCTCCCCCTCTACAATACCCCTTCCCCACCTCGCCCCCCCCCCACCGCATACTCCTTGCGGACTCTCACATCATACAAGACCGCTGTAGGTAAAATGCTAAGAATGTATTCGAAATGACTCGCGTGTTGTCAGACAGCAAACACGCCGTAGAAAAAATTGTAAGTTGAAGAGTATATAACGTTACATTTTCGGTATAGCGATTGTCATAATTGACTAACCCCGTCTTTCCAATCCATCTGAGCAACCTGTTTGTCTAACCCGTCTGTCCAACCCGTCTGACCAACCCATCTGTCCTACCTGACTGTACGAACCGGATGTCCTCCAAGTAGCACCAGGAACAGGCTCAGAATCAGATAACGTGTGTGGATACTTGTTCTTTCTTTTAATAAGTCTCATCTACAATAGATTTGGTGTGACAAATAAGTTGACTTTCCAAGAAAAGTTACTTTAAATAGCCCACAAAAATTCGCTATATGATGCCTATTTGTGAACTAAAATAGTTTCACAAGGAATACTTCAAGCGCATTTGTTGCGTAATATTTTCTTTCTTTTTTCGGGAATCTAAATAATTCTTCTTCTTCTTCGTTCTCAATATTGAGTTTTGCGTGCCACGAGTTTTGCGCCAATTGGCCCGTGGTCTCCGACTTCAGCCTGCTGTATTTTCTGGATTTGCTTCCATAGCCTTTGGTCAGCCAAGACCACCTGCAAGGCAGCAGTTGTTTTTTTGGCAAGCAATGCAGCGTTCACATGCCACGGCTAAGGGTTCCACGCATTAACCCGCCGCTTTTCACCCATTTGGAGCTGGGTGGGACTCGGGGACGCCCTGGGCCCCGGGAACAAGTCCTTGGCTTCCCATGGAATCGAACTCGTGACCATCGGAACTGCAATCGAGCGCGCTTGCCACTCGAAATAATTATTAATAGCATTGGTTTAAACAGCCAGCGGTCTGAAAAATTAGTGCGAGTGGGCAGTGGGTTTCAATCTGTCAATATACTTCAAGCGCGTGGGAAAAAAAAAAGAAATATAGATAAAGGGTCTTTCTTAACAGAACTAGTAGAGGGCATTATTTGAATATTTGTTCGAGTAACTTCAGAGATGGGAAGTTTTTTTCATTGACGCCGCCATTTTAATGGCGTTTTATATCTAGTCGTCGTGATCTACCCTGTTATTTCTAGTCGTCGTGATCTGCCCTGTTATTTCTAGTCGTCGTGGTCTGCCCTGTTATTTCTAGTCGTCGTGGTCTACCCTGTTATTTCTAGTCGTCGTGGTCTGCCCTGTTATTTCTAGTCGTCATGGTCTGCCCTGTTATTTCTAGTCGTCGTGGTCTGCCCTGTTATTTCTAGTCGTCGTGGTCTGCCCTGTTATTTCTAGTCGTCATGGTCTGCCCTGTTATATCTAGTCATCGTGATCTGCCCTGTTATTTCTAGTCGTCGTGGTCTGCCCTGTTATATCTAGTCATCGTGATCTGCCCTGTTATTTCTAGTCGTCGTGGTCTGCCCTGTTATATCTAGTCGCCGTGATCTGCCCTGTTATTTCTAGTCGCCGTGATCTGCCCTGTTATTTCTAGTCGTCGTGGTCTGCCCTGTTATTTCTAGTCATCGTGATTTACCCTGTTATTTCTAGTCGTCGTGATCTACACTGTTATTTCTAGTCGTCGTGGTCTGCCCTGTTATTTCTAGTCGTCGTGGTCTGCCCTGTTATATCTAGTCGTCGTGATCTACCCTGTTATTTCTAGTCGTCGTGGTCTGCCCCCCTGTTATATCTAGTCGTCGTGATCTACCCTGTTATTTCTAGTCGTCGTGGTCTGCCCTGTTATTTCTAGTCGTCGTGATCTACCCTGTTACTTCTAGTTAAAACATCGGTCTATTCAGTAAAAACCTGGAACATTCCATGCTCAATGTTTCTTGGATCATCTCCACAGACATGCACATATGCAGACACAAATTTTCTTGATGTTTCAACCTTGATAATTGATCCGCATATGTTTTTCAGGGTCATGGCCAAAATTTATTAGTCCAGACATCTCAAAAAGATAAAAACACTACAGCGTTATAGGATCACCATGGCAACGGCGATACCGCGTTCAAGATATGAAATCTCTAAGCGCTGCGGTTACCCCCAAAACCGCGTCCCTGCCAACGGAAGCGTCTGCCCCTCAGGGACGCAAGAAACGATGATGTCATTCGGCGGTCACAAATCTGAGATAAATCTCGGCCGACAAGAAGAGTAAACACGGACAAAGCGAAGATAACTCCAGCGACGGGTTGGCAGAGTTGCAAAAATCCCGGCTCCATAATTAGGCACTCCTTAAGTCATCGATGTCGGCTGGAGACCGACAGTCCGACAACAGCTATTCCCCCGTCGGCACGAATCTAAAATCCCGAATCAGATATGTTCAACGCGCCCCCGCCCTTCATTGGGGTAGAAAGAGGCACCCCCCTCACTGTAGATTATGTGACATGGGTGCGGGCTGTGATGCTGTGTGATATAGTATCTTGAATATCCAAATTAAAGAAAATTTATTATGTGTGCTGATCTACTCTATACCAATCACTATTATCTAGGGCTGTTATCGATTAATTTAAATTTAATCGTTAACTTTTGAAAAATTACCGAATAATTAATCGATAATTTTGATTAAGCTAAAATAAACTGAAAAATTCAAGGGAAGTAACAAAAACAGGCATCTAACATTTTTTAATTTAAATATAAGAGCTTATTTTAAAGGCTACACTTTAAAACTCTTTTTTTCTTAATTGAGAAGTTTTTACGTAAAAAAAAAAAAAAAAAAGCAAACTATTATAAATTATTTATAATTTATTAATAAATCGGAAAAAAATATTTAAAACAACCTCTTCAATTTTATCATTATTTTATCGATTAAAATAATTTTAATCAATAAAATTTTTTACCGATTAATCGAGAAATTAATTGGTATTTTCCGCAGCCCTACTATTATCCCATGCTGAAAGGCATGTATTTGAACAAGCCCCCAGTTCCACTCTATACACCTTGTCATAATATGGCGGAAACGTATTAATAGAAATATTCGGGCTACATACATCTTTTTAAAGGACAAATTTCATTTTAAAATTAATAAAAGTAATAATTAATATGTCTACATTTAACATATCTACATATACGAATAGCTCGTATCTTCGAGTTAATATGCATATGTACATGCATAGAGAAGGATGAATCTTGTAAGCTATTTGCTAGTTCTTCGTTAATTTAAGACAACTTATTGAACTTGAAAAAGAAAAAAAAAACAGCAGTATCTTAATTTTATTATGCTAACAATTTTGAAAACATATTGATTCGACTCTATTAGTGCCTCGAAACATTGTTCCGTTAAAATTTAATTTAAAAATATAACATTACTTATTGAGCTATGACGTTTTCCGGTTTTAGAAGTGACAAACTCTATACTGCATGGACCTGAATAGAGTCCAAAAGTTTGGCAGATTCCACAACTTACAAGAACACACCCCTCAGGGGGCCTGACACAGTTTTCCCGGTAAATTGGTGCCAGCAGAGGTCAAAGGTCAGATTTATACGGCCACAATTCCGCCCGTACGCCCAGGTCACAGAGCTCCGCAGTTTACGGGAAGTTGAAAGGTTGACCACTCTAATTGCCCCTATTTTAACGCTTCTGTAATTTCTGCGGTTGTTTCCCCTGGGAGGGAGTCCATGGCTGATGGCACTTGACGTTATTTGTAGTACACCATAATCTTGTGATCAGTTTTTGTACTGGCGGACTGAGCAACACAAGTACACCATAATCTTGTGATCAGTTTTTGTACTGGCGGACTGACCCACACAAGTACATCATAATCTTGTGATCACTTTTTGTACTGGCGGACTGAGCCACACACACACTCAAACCACAAACGCACACAATCAAGCACACACACGCGCACGCTCTAACACACACACACTCAAAGACACACACAAGCTTAAACACACACACACGTACACACACACACGTAAACACACACACCCAAAGCCACACAGACACGAATACACACGTTTAAACACTTACACACACACACACGGAAACACACACACTCAACTCACACAAGACACGCACACACTCGCGAAACCAAACACACAGGCGCACAACACTGTTTCCCTCGGACCTAGCATTAATTGTCACAATGACAATTTGACATCCTGGCACAGACAACATCATCAATGTGACAGTTTGACATCCTGGCATAGACCACATCACCAATGTGACAGTTTGACTTCCTGACATAGACCACATGTCCAATGTGACAGTTTGACATCCTGGCATAGGCCACATCACCAATGTGACAGTTTGACATCCTGGCATAGACCGCATCACCAATGTGACAGTTTGAACTCCTGGCATAGACCACATCATTAATGTGACAGTTTGACATCCTGGCATAGACCACATCACCAATGTGACAGTTTGACACCCTGGCATAGACCACATCATAATGTTACAGTTTGACATCCTTGCATAGACCACATCGACAATGTGACAGTTTGACATCCTGGCATAGACCACATCACCAATGTGACAGTTTGACATCCTGACATAGACCACATCGACAATGTGACAGTTTGACATTCTGACAAAGACCACATCACCAATGTGACAGTTTGACATACTCGCATAGACCACATCACCAATGTGACAGTTTGACATCCTGGCATAGACCACATCACCAATGTGACAGTTTGACATACTGGCATAGACCCCATCACCAATGTGACAGTTTGACATCCTGGCATAGACCACATCACCAATGTGACAGTCTGACATCCTTGCATAGACCACATCGACAATGTGACAGTTTGACATTCTGACAAAGACCACATCACCAATGTGACAGTTTGACATCATGGCATAGACCACATCACCAATGTGACAGTTTGACATCCTGGGATAGACCACATCACCAATGTGACAGTTTGACATCCTGGCATATACCACATCATTAATGTGACAGTTTGACATCCTTGCATAGACCAAAAGGTTCAATGTGACAGTTTGACATCCTGGCATCGACCACATCACCAATGTGACAGTTTGACATCCTGGCATATACCACATCATTAATGTGACAGTTTGACATCCTGGCATAGACCACATCACCAATGTGACAGTTTGACATCCTGGCATAGACCACATCACCAATATGACAGTTTGACATACTGGCATAGACCCCATCACCAATGTGACAGTTTGACATCCTTGCAAAGTCCACATCACCAATGTGACAGTCTGACATCCTTCCATAGACCACATGTCCAATGTGACAGTTTGACATCCTGGCATAGACCACATCACCAATGTGACAGTTTGACATCCTGGCATATACTCATCATTAATGTGACAGTTTGACATCCTGGCATAGAACACATCACCAATGTGACAGTTTGACATCCTGGCATAGACCCCATCACCAATGAGACAGTTTGACATCCTGGCATAGACCACATCACCAATGTGACAGTTTGAAATCCTGGCAAAGGCCACATCACCAATAAGGGGCATCACAGAGTTGTCATTGATCCAGAATCTAATATACAAAATACACAGTTGTACAATTTATCATTTATTTACACAGAGCTTTAATTTGGGTATTGACAGAACACCCCCTACCCCCCTGTCTTTTTGTGATTCCAGCGTCACATCATTTCAGACGTGTCCGAGTGCCCCATTCCTCCTCTAGCCGCCCCTAAATTTCACCCAGACCTTCCTGGTACTTTAATATCATTTTCTATCTTTAGGCAAGAATACACGTTACAAATAATTTGGTTAGTCCATCTTTTATTTGAAATATATGTATTTATTTTAATTGAGAATTCTAAAAGTGGCGCTGCCCCCCGGGGTGCCAGGCAGTACTGTGCGGCAGGTGGCGCTAAGATCAGTTTTCATCTCATGTGTAAAAACCAGGACTGGGGGGTGGGGTGGGTGGTGGATGGGGGACAGATGGTAAGGGGACATCATCACGTTGCGATGAGGCCGGGGCCTGCAGACCGCGCGAAGGGACATCAGCTATCACAAGGGCAGAGGTCTGTAAACAGCCAGACAAGCCGCGACAGAGTACAGGCCCCTGGAATGCCGGGTCTTGAAAGGGGAAGGAGCTGCAGAAATATTTTCTCACACGAGTTTTGTAAGCACCATGCGAATCGTCTCCCTTCAAACGCACGTTGTGATAGAGTTACGGGGAAATAGGACGTTGTGATAGAGTTACGGGGATATAGGACGTTGTGATAGAGTTAAGGGGATATAGGACGTTGTGATAGAGTTAAGGGGATATAGGACGTTGTGATAGAGTTACGGGGATATAGGACGTTGTCATAGAGTTACGGGGATATAGGACGTTGTGATAGAGTTACGGGGATATAGGAGGTACGTTGTGATAGAGTTACGGGAATATAGGACGTTGTGATAGAGTTACGGGGATATAGGACGTACGTTGTGTTAGAGAGTTACGGGGATATAGGACGTTGTGATAGAGTTACGGGGATATAGGACGTACGTTGTGTTAGAGAGTTATGGGGATATAGGACGTACGTTGTGTTAGAGAGTTACGGGGATATAGGAGGTACGTTGTGTTAGAGAGTTACGGGGATATAGGAGGTACGTTGTGATAGAGTTACGGGAATATAGGACGTTGTGATAGAGTTACGGGGATATAGGACGTACGTTGTGTTAGAGAGTTACGGGGATATAGGACGTACGTTGTGTTAGAGAGTTACGGGGATATAGGACGTACGTTGTGATAGAGTTACGGGGATATATGACGTACGTTGTGTTAGAAAGTTACGGGGATATAGGACGTACGTTGTGTTAGAGAGTTACAGGGATATAGGACGTTGTGATAGAGTTACGGGGATATAGGACGTAGGTTGTGTTAGAGAGTTACGGGGATATAGGACGTACGTTGTGTTAGAGAGTTACGCGGATATAGGACGTACGTTGTGATAGAGTTACGGGAATATAGGACGTACGTTGGGTTAGAGAGTTACGGGGATATAGGACGTTGTGATAGAGTTACGGGGATATAGGACGTACGTTGTGTTAGAGAGTTACGGGGATATAGGACGTACGTTGTGTTAGAGAGTTACGGGGATATAGGACGTACGTTTTGATAGAGTTACGGGGATATAGGACGCACTTGGCTTGTGGGTGTACAAGACACATTTGGCGGAGTAGAATTGTATGACACACTTGTTTTTGTGAATGTACACAACACACTTGGCAGTGTAAAAGTTTAGGACAGACTTGGAAATGTTAAAGTTTAGGACACACTTGGCACTCGGCAGTGTAAAAATATAGGACACACTTGACAGTGTAGAAGTATAGGACACACTCGGCAGTGTCAAAGTATAGGACACACTTGGCAGTGTCAAAGTATAGGACACACTTGGCAGTGTTAAATTATAGGACACACTTGGCAGTGTTCAAGTTTAGGACACAACATGGCAGTGTTAAAGTTTAGGACACACTTGGCAGTGTCAAAGTATAGGACACACTTGGCAGTGTTAAATTATAGGACACAATTGGCAGTGTTCAAATTTAGGACACAACATGGCAGTGTTAAAGTTTAGGACACACTTGGCAGTGTAGAAGTATAGGACACACTTGGCAGTGTTAAAGAATAGAAAATATTTGGCTATATGGAGTATGAGACACACTGGACTGAGTGCAAGTATAAAACAAAGTATACTCTCGAATCAACGATATAATTGGCTTTATGACATTAAAAGAAACGGTTGACTGGATAAATATATAAGACACAGTGGGATAGGGGCGAATTTTAAGATATACTTGGTTGAATGCGAATATAAGGCACGTTTGACTGTATATAAGGCACTATAAGACACATTTGACTGTATATACGACACAAATGACTGTATATAAGACACACTTGACTGTATATACGACAAAAATGACTGTATATAAGACACAATTGACTGTATATACGACACAATTGACTGTATGTAAGACACAATTGACTGTATATAAGACACACTTGACTGTATATAAGACACACTTGACTGTATATAAGACACAATTGACTGTATATAAGACACTATAAGACACACTTGACTGTATATACGACACAATTGACTGTATATAAGACACAATTGACTGTATATACGACACAATTGACTGTATATAAGACACAATTGACTGTATATAAGACACACTTGGCTGTATATAAGACACACTTGACTGTATATAAGACACACTTGACTGTATATAAGACACAATTGACTGTATATAAGACACTATAAGACACAGTTGACTGTATATAAGACACACTTGACTGTATATAAGACACAATTGACTTTATATAAGACACAATTGACAGTATATAAGACACATTTGACTGTATATAAGTCACAATTGACAATATATATGACACAATTGACTGTATATAAGACACACTTGATTGGAGGTAATTTGACGTCAAAGGAGGAGCGCGTATGAAATATGAAGTATTTGAGGTGGAGGGGGAGGGCTGATAGGGACAAATGGCTAGCCTCTGGCGCAGTGGTTCCTAATTTTTTTTCCCATGGACCCCTTTTTATAGTCAAAACTTGCCAACGGACGCCCATATAAAAAAAACTACATAAATGCATGGTACAAAAATTAAAAATCTAAAAAGCAACATTTTGATGAAGAATAATTTATTGAAATTGAAATCATAACTTAAAAAAAAACAACAAAATAACAACAACAAAAAACAAACAATGACCTTGATGAACCTATTTATATTTTCTGAGTTTTTTTACTTGTGAGTAGCAACAGCAAATCGAGAACTATTACTCGGCTTCTAGCTTTTTGTGATGAGGCTCATAACAGAACTAAATTCTTATTCTACCAAACAGGAAGATTGGAAAATTGTACGCAAATTATGTACAATAACCCCTAATTATGCAATATATAAAAGTGGAATCCGTTTTATTACCATAATGTGTGGTATCCTCGTTGAAACGTTGGTTAAAGTTCCTCATTTGTAGATATTTCAGTAAGCTGCTCATGTATTAGTATGGATTCATCTGTGTCCGGGATCTGAGTTTGTCCACGAGAAAAACGGTTCATCTCCCAGTCGGAAAAAATCCAAGTGAAGAATGTCTTCAAATTTTTGGTTCAAGTCGGCACGAATAGCCGTTAAGTGTTGACAGTGTCAAGGTACGAGAATCACTGACTGAATTGTTGTGAAATAGTTGTGAGCGATGCTCGGTAAACAGAACAATTGAGTGTTCACGCCATGACTTTGCAGAGTTCGTTCAGGGCTATATATAGTGTGAGACGGGGCAGTGCGACAGGTAGAGTAGAGATCAATACAGCGGTCAGGAGACTGGTGTGTAGTGTGTGTCAGGCTACAAGACGGAGTTAGTCCTAGGTGGAGCGATTGTCAAACATTTATCGAGGTGTGCTCGAATGTAGTGACGATCAGAGAAGTGAGACTTGTGTGGAAGTAGCCTGTGATTGGAAGTACTTGATGGCTGTCATTGACTTTGTTGTATTATTGAAGCAGTGTCTGTACGTGGAATATTGCAACAATAAAGAATCATATTATTATTGACAAGAGTCGAGACGTTGGTCTTATTATATCCAGAACCCAGTACGCAACAGACAGTAAGCCAGAAAATCTTCATCTCTCATTTGCAGTTTTTAAAAATTTGGAAAAGGAAACATTCTCCTGTTCCAAAGTTTAGTTTGTATTGAAAACGTTTAGCAACAAATGCAGTTATTATATTATTTTAGCTTTGAGTAAAATTTAATCAGTAACTTATTAGTTCCAATGAATTAGGCACATAAATCAGTCACAAAGGATATTTATTTATTTTATTTTTTAATTAATTGTGACGCAAATAATTGTTTTTGCTGCAAGAAAATTCCAATAAAAAAGAGCAAAAAATCGATAGAAATATTCACCTTTTATTAAACCATGTTCCTCTGTGTGAATAAAGAAACATTTATAGTAGGGTTGTTATCGATTAATTTGAAATTAATAGTTAACTTTTGAAAAATTACCAATAAATTACTGGATAATTTTGTTTAAAGCTAACAATAAGATGTGTGTCGTCAATAAACTGAACATTTCAAGGGAAGTAACAAAAACAGCTAATGTTATTTTTTAAATTTAACTATAAGTATTTCAATATAATGTCAATGAATTAAAATTTTGTTATTGTTAATTAATTAAAAACAATGTTTAATATTCTATATAATTTTTCTTATAAAACAGCTTATTTTAACATTCACATTTTAAAAATCTTTTTTTTTATATGGAGAAGTTTGTACGTAAAAAAAGCAAACTATTGTTAATTATTGATAATTACTTATTTATCGACAAATCTCACTTCATCACATTTATGACACTTTCTTTAATTTTAATATTACTTCACACATTGAAAATTACCCAAACCTTAAAACCCTAGTTGATTCCCGTTAAAAAATGTTATTTTCTGACCTACTTATAGGAATTCCGCATTTCTTACGCATCATTCTTGAATTTTCAACAAACCCTCTGTTTTGATTGGTTATAGTTTTGGAATTTAAATGTAGCTCACTTTCATTTCTGGATAAGTCAAAATTGTAATCCATGACCCGTGGGGTCCGTAGGTGCCACTTTAGGGATCACTGCTCTAGTAGTAAGGTGCATTGCATTTGGATAATAGCACTCCAAGCTTATTGGGAAACCCCATATTAAGTTTGAAGTGGTACAGTCCTCTGCAATAGCTTCCCCAAGGTAGTGAGAACCACTGTTGGAAGTGGTACAGCCCTTTGTAATAGAACTCCAGCGTAATGAGAAACGCTGCATAAAGTGGTAAAGTCCTCTATAATAGCACCCCAAAGTAGTGAGAATCACTTCCTAAAATGGTACAGCCCTCTGTAATAGAATCCCCAAGGTAGTGAGAACCACTTCATGAAGTGACACAGTCCTCTATAAAAGCCCCCCTTCGTTGTGATAG
>MUZC01002258.1:572692-588087 GCA_002072015.1 Radix auricularia
AAAAAAAAAATCATGTTAAGCCTGGTCCCTTTTTGGACTCAGGACGTGTTAGCGCATTTTCGTATTGTGTATCAGTACTTATGTTAGATATCAGCATTATGTAGTTATCACTAATTGTGTTTAGATTTTAGACATATATTTATGAATTTTCTTGTGTAATGAATATACCTGAAAAAAATTTATTTAAAAGTCATTTCTTTACATTTTATAATTTTTTATTTTCTCTTTAATCTAACTACAAGTGGTTTGTGGTCACTGAAATAGGACTCATAAATGAAACATTCTAAATTGTAATTAGCCAATCGCCCAAATACTCCGTCAATTGTTGTTTGATAGATCGTGGTTGCCAATCTTGGTGAAAGTAGCTGCATGTTGAAGCTTGTTTCGAAAAAGTTTTCAATTTCTGCCCCTGGGCCGCTAAGATCTTGATTGAAGTCACCACAAATGATGACGTTTGGTTGATTGAGTTGTGCTGCAAAGTTTTCATTGATGAAATCTTTGAAAAACCGATTGTTTGTTGCTGGATTTTTGTATATGTTGATAACGACAATGTCATCAACCATACACGATGTTGCTTCGATGTGTTGATGTTGACCAGACTCTTGTTTTATCGATTTTTGTTGTGATGTCATCAATCCCGAATTGATATTTGTGTAGATGATGGTTCCCTCTGCTTTTCTGATTGTGCTAGGATTTCTGACGACTTCAACCATATTTGGAATTTCGGCATCATCGGTGTTGTTCATCCAAATTTCTTGAAAGCATAAAACGTTGCTGACTGTGTACACTTGGTCTGCTCTTATACTGATTGCGTGTTTGTGTAGAGACTGTACGTTGAATGACACAAGTTGTATGTCTGCTGATTGATCTCTGAGCATCTTGAACCGTGGTGTAAGTAAACAACTTGTTTTCAAACGCTGAATTTCAGTATCCACCTGGAAGTCTTTTCTGGTTGGTGGTTTCGGGTCTCTTAATTCTCCAATGAGATAGAGACCGTTCAGGGAGGTTGCACGAGAACAGGCAACATACACCAGTTTGCGTTGCAAGCTTCTAGCACCTAAGTGAACTGCTACACGCTCCATGGACTGACCTTGACTCTTGTGACAAGTAATTCCTTCGGCGACCACTAGGGGGTACTGCTCTCTGCAAACTTGTACACTTCCACTTTGAAGGACGTTAAAAACTTTTTTTGTCCTTGCAATTGGAGTCCAATTCTGGGAAATATTGTGTGCATCCATGAATGCTTTTCGTGCTGCTCGAGCTTTCAATCCAATCTTTAGATCGTCAAACTCTATGTAGACAGAGTTTACTTTTCGTTGAAAAACTTCTGCCATTCTTAAAATTCCGGATGCGCCGTTGAACAACCCATCACTGACGTCAATGTTTGTGGACACCATGTAACGAATACCCACGACTAATTCGAGTGATTTTGGTAAGCCAGCTGTGTCATTTGTTTTCTTGTTCTCCAGCGAGTGAAGTGCTTGATTGGATTGTCTTGGTGTGACTCTACCAATCAACGTGTCCATAGCTGTAAATTTGATTGCAAGTACATCTGGATTTGTAGCTTTGTGTCTTCGAATTCGTTCCTCGTTGAAAGCATCCACTTCAGCGTTATATGGGAAAAGACGGATCGCTTGTTTTCCTTCTGGAGGTAGCAACTTAATCGCTCCATTTGATCTCTCAACTTCAATTGGATCTTCGGAAAATTGTCGATCTCGGAACATTTGCTTGTCTTCTTCTGTCATTTGTCCAACTGCCAAACGGTTTAGTACTTCAGCAAAGAGCTTGTCGTCTTTTTGTCGCATCACTTCATCTAGTTCAAAGTATTTGAAGCGTGGCCAAATTTGATTTCCCACTATTCGTGCAATTGGATCTGATCTCGCTTCGAAAACGTAACTACCAATTGGTGCTAATTGATTGAAGTCGCCAACAACGATAACTGAAACACCTCCGAAGATTTTGTCTGTGTTGTGAGTTCGGAAAACTTTTGTCAATGTGCGATGAATTTGGTCAAATAGGTTGGATGATAGCATTGAAATTTCATCAATGATGATGAGTTTCAATTTGTAAAGTTGTGCAGCAAGTGTGTTTAAATTGTCTGCAGAGAGTTCTGTCACTCTTGATTGACCTGCACCTGCATTTAATGCAAAAGCACCATGTGCTGTCATTCCTCCAATGTTGTGTGCAGCTTTTCCTGTGTAAGCTACCAAAAGTACTTCAACACCTTCGGCATTTCCTGCATCCTTCCTCAAAATTCTGAGTACATCTTGATAAATTGTTTTTATCAGATGACTTTTTCCAACACCTGCTTTACCACTTACAAAGTGATAAAATGGTAAATCTTTGTTGAGGAAATGATGTCGTATTTCCATTTGGTAGTCACGCTGTTTTTCATTGCATCTGTCACACAATGTCAAAAATTCATCAGTCAGCATTTGGTCTGGAACAACATACTTTCGAACTTGCTCTGCTGTCCACTCTTGCTCACCGAACTCAAATACGATGTTTGGTTGAATAACTGTGTCATCATAATCGAAGACGTTGACAAATTCTTCGATTTCTTCGTCAGGCCTTCCTTCTTCGTCAGCTTGTTCGTTTTGTTCACCTTCTTCTTGTTCATTATTTTGCACTCTTCTCTCTTTCTCCAATTCGTTGCAAATTTCATTGAAATCGAGGTCTGACTCATTATATTTTTTGTAGTTTCTCTCGATGACCTCTCTATTTGCAAGGAACACTTCCTCTTTATTGACATCTTCAACTTCAGCCTTTTCATCTCGGAATGGAAGAAACAGTAATATCATCTCTCGAAAATAATTGTCAGGGTCGTTTTCTTTGTTGTATCTTCTGTACCGGATGACTTTTGACTCTCTTCTTTCACTTATTTCTGTCCCGTCTAGAAGCTTCAGTTTTGTTGTTCTTCGTCGATCTACATTTTCTTGTTCTACAGCGTCTGCTTCTTCCTCATCTTGCAAAGGATCTACTGCACCTTTTCCTTTTATAGTCCAGTTTGCAACGAAATCAGCTAGACACAAGTCATTTAACTGATTTGGTCTTTCTGTATACCTTTCAACTTGACCTTTTGTCAGGATGTCGGTGCTGTTTGGATTTTCTGCGTAAATTCTTTCTAATTCGGCTTTGGACTTAAGCATGTGTTGTCGATTTTCAATTGGCGATGTATTAATGAACTCGACCGTTGATGTGCCATATGACATTGGCAATCGAAGTCGAGCCCAGACAGCTTCTTGTGCACAAATTTCAGACGAATTATACATTATGTTTGCTAATTTGTTGAGCTTTTCTCGAAGAGAATGATTTCCTCGATTATAATCTTCAACACATTGACGGAGCAAACGTGATAATCCTCGACTTGATTTGTTGATGTAATCGACGATGTAGCCAACACATGCATAGGCTTCAGTTACGAATTGGATGTCCATGTTACTTCGCATCAAAGACAGAATCTTTTTGTTATACCCAGTCACAAGGCAATCTTTTGGTAACCGCTTCAAAAAGAATTTTGTTCTGTTGATCGTACTTCTGATTGCTGTGATGTATTCGTCTCTTGTACACTCTAGTTTTGTAAGCAGATCTTCAAAACTTCCATTCGTCCTGGCACTAGTCGTCAAAAGGTTTTGCAGCTTCGTGTTGATTCCAAATATCTTATCCTTTTGAACATTCGTCATATTTCTGAAGTGGTTTTTTGGAAGAGGTTCCAGAATGACAGTCTGATCCATTGGAGGGAATGGTGATCCAAAACGGCAAATTTGCTGTCCATTTACCATTCTCTTGCAGGTAAATGAACATTTATGCATTTGATATTTGACTAGATCTGCCATTTCTTCATTGTCTTCTGTGGTCATCAATTGATCGATGAACTCAATGATCATTGAGGTATTTCCTTCTTCGTATGGATTGTACCTTGGTGCATCTTTCAACCACACAACCATGTGAATATGTGGTGAGCCACGATGCTGAAACTCTACTCGGTAGTAGTAATGAGCGATTTTATAAATTCCAAAAGGCCCATCTCTTGCTTTCCAAGTTGCCATCAATGACTTGACTCGATGATCAAAGTACAATGCACACGTAACTGGGTCTGAACTAATCAAACGCGATTTCTCTTCAAATGCCATGTCGTTCAGCTCTTCGTCTGAAGGCTCTTGTTTGTCGACAACAATTTTCAAAATTTTGAGCAATTCCTTCCAATGCGTCTCTGCTGCTGTCAGTGTGATGAAAAGTGAAAAAATTCCAAATTGTCTCACCATTCCAAGCACGTTCTTTTTTTGTTGCTCCCAATAGGCAGGTGAACCAGTAATCGAGTTCATGAAACGGTAAACGTTGTCCTTCGCAACAGCATCGTTTATGAAATCTCGATTGATTGCTTGCTGTGCTGTTACATTCATATATACCGCTGCTTTACGGAAGACGATGTTCACTTTACTCAAAAGCTGTTTAATCATTGCTTTTTTGTAAAGAAACAAAAGATGCTCTGGTTTAACAGCACGACGATCAAAACGACGAATTTCTGAAGAAACGTGATCTTCAAATGACAGCTTGACGTTTTCATTGCATCGTCTTGGCTCTCCCCCCCAAATTGTTGGGAAAGCCATCTCTTCACAGTACTTATCCATAAGGATAGGTAGTGGAGTTTGATCTTCACCTGGAGCAAATTGAATGCCTTCAGCTGAATCTAGCAATGTCTCTTCTGGAATGTAGTTCTCGTTCTGTGCACGAATCTCCAACAACTCTGTGTCCTTTTCGTCAATTTGTGGAACATTCGCTTCGTCTACATCCATTTGTTCTTCTTGTCCTTCAGCCGAATCAATTTCAATCTCTTCTGGATTGTTGGCATTGAAATTGTTGTCAAGCACTACTCCTTCAGCTTTGTAGAGTGTTTTTTGGCACAAAGCTACTGCAGCATTCCAAATTGATGCACGGTTTACTCGCGCTTTCATGTAGTAGTTCTTAAATCGCATACTTCTCATCCACGTCACTTCAATAACACCGCTTGCATTTGGATGTGCTGGTATTGCTTGGATTGTTTTTCTCACATCTATTGGAACATTGACAACACCTGATTTTATGCTGCCATATTGACGATCACAGCCTAATGTGATGATCTTCATAAACGGAATACGAAGAGCCACACACCTTTCTGCTAAACTTGTCAAATTCTTGACTACATCAGGTACAGCGGGAAATTTAATTCCCGAATTCTGAATGTTCAGACGAGGAAACGATTTTTTTCGAACACTGACAATGCATGTGTTGCAAAACCAGTACTCTAAATTTTTGTGCAGTTCTTCAAGTACAAGTACATTAATGTACTCATCTGTACATTTTGAAGTTTTTAGTTGCGCTCTTGTCCTCTTGTGGAGTTGTTTTTTGAACCATAAACGATCACAACTGTAGCAACGATGCATTGGGCCGTCTTGAATTTGTTGCTCATATTCAGCAACTGCTCGTTCCCATTCGGTTGGTTCTTGACGTGTTGCCCTACGTGCCGCAGTATTTTGTTGTTGTTCTGCAGCTCTTACTTGTAGATCCTGTCGAGTTATTCGACGTGCTGTTGTATCTCGGTTTTGTTCTCTCATACGAATGAGTAGGTTTTGACGACGAATTTGTTGAGCGATTCGATTTGCTTCTCTTCGTGCTTCAATTTGACCTGCTTTTTTACGATTTTCAGCGTTTAATGTAAGTGAATTTTTTGGTGGCATTTCTATATATTTTTTTTGTTTTTTTTTAGCTACCTGTAGATTGCGTAATGGAAAAAATTTATCATCCCTAACTTACAAAATTTCCAAAATGAATAATCGAAATTACATCAGATACTTTGTTGGATGCTGAGATCTAGGGTGATGACAGACGGACGGACGGACAGATTTACAACATATGTTTTAGATAATTGTATCTGAACCGCTTGTTCCAAGATTCATAAAATTCCTATTACACAAGAAATTTCGACACTGCTTTAAAAAACAAACCTAATGGCGTCCCACTTTGCCACAACAACCGTCTACACAAAAACTCTCTAAACTTTTACACATATTCTAATGACGTCAACAACAAAAAAAAAACCCTAATACTTTTGTTTAATTTAAAAGTCATTTCTTTACATTTAAAAAAAAAAATTATTTTCTCTTTAACCTAACTACAAGTCACCACAAATGATGAAGTAAAACTCTCTAAACTTTTACACATATTTTAATGACGTCAACTAAAAAAAACACTAATTAATTCTTTTGCACGATTTCACACCACTCTTGAATGCTTGAAAAACTATGTATTCGACTTCCGGCAATGGCGCCCGTTCCTTGTGCCAGTGTTAACTCTCGATTCGCAAAGTTTTTTGGTAGTTTTAACGGGGTTTTTTAACGGATCGAGTAACTGAGTGTTGATGCACCAATGGCAGGTCAGGACATACAAAAAACATATATACATCATGGGTCTAGGACTTATGGATCCTGTGATCATGGTGATGACAGACAGACGGACAAAACGGGGGCAATAGCGATTTCGACATCTCGAAAATGCGCTAAAAATACATATACAAATTCTCGTTCTTCCAGTCTGAAATTAGAGCGTGAAATGGGTTGCCCGAACAAAACTGGGGTAATCTGTCAACAAAGCTGGGGTAATCTGTCAACAAAGCTGGGGTAATCTGTCAACAAACCTGGGGTAATCTGTCAACAAAACTGGGGTAATCTATCAACAAACATGGGGTAATCTGTCAACTAACCTGGGGTAATCTGTCAACAAACCTGGGGTAATCTGTCAACAAACCTGGGGTAATCTGTCAACTAACCTGGGGTAATCTGTCAACAAAGCTGGGGTAATCTGTCAATAAACCTTGGGTAATCTGTCAACTAACCTAGAGTAATCAAATCTGAGATTGTGGTATTTATATTAATAAACTGATTTGAGATTTTAGTATTAATATAAATGAAAAGGTGTGAGATTGTAGTATTAATTTAATTGAAAAGGTGTGAGATTGTAGTATTTATATAAATGAAGATATTTGCGATTGTAGTATTAATATAAAGGAACAGGTCTGAGATTGCAGTATTAATATAAATAAACAGGTCTGAGATTGCAGTATTAATATAAATAAACAGGTCTGAGTTGCAGTAGTAATATAAATAAACAGGTCTGAGATGCAGTATTAATTTAAATAAACAGGTCTGAGATTGCAGTATTAATTTAAATAAACAGGTCTGAAATTGCAGTATTAATATAAATGAGCAGAACTGAGATTGCAGTATTAATATAAATAAACAGGTATGAGATTGCAGTATTAATATAAATAAACAGGTCTGAGATTGTTGTATTAATATAAATGAACAGATCTGAGATTGCTGTATTAATATACATGAAAGGTATGAGGGGAGGGGGCTGGATTGAAATCGCAATCATAAAAAAACAGCGTCTATTAAAGAGCAAATCCACTAGGGTCAGGGGTGTCTAAAGTCAGGCCCGCGGGCAAAAACAGGACCGCCGTGTAATGTTAACATACCCGCGGCTACATAATTAATTGACCAGCTTATTTTTTTTAATAACGACATTATATTTATCAGAATTGTTTAAAATTGATATCCTTTTTTTTTGATTACGTCAAATGATGCCGAAAATCGATGACGTTTTTTATTTTAACAATGTGAAAATGGATTTTCCAAAACCCTATGACGTTATGTGATGTAACGTTTAAAACAAATTTGTTGACGACCAGACTACACACACTTACCAAGACAAGCTGACTGAAACTGAAGGAACTGGAAGCTGGAGTAACCCCACAGCCATTCTTATAGTCAAGAATTTGTCAGGCAAATGAAAATTCCTGAAAGGCAAGTTGTGAGATGGCAACACTGATAGATAAACACAGTAAATCATTTACTAATGGCGAGTTCGTAAAAAATGCTTGAGGGGCCGTCCATAAAGTACTTTACGGTATTTTGGGCAATGTTTAAATCCCCCTCCCCCTGTCACAAAGTGTTACAAATCTCAGAACCCCCCCCCCCCTAAAGAACGTCACACTTTCGTGCAAAAATATTTTTTTTTTATTAACAAAATAATTAAAATTTTAAAATTTAACATAAAACACTGTGACGTCACACATGACCTGACATCCCATTCCCCCCTGTCTCAAACTGTCACACTTTCTTACACCCCCTCCCCCCATCTGGAGCGTGACGTACTTTATGGACGGCCCCTGATGAGAATTCATGAAAATACCTGTCTTAGAAAATCCACAAGTTTCCGAAGTTTTGCCTGTCACGCAACTCTGTGGCTCACAACTCTGTGTCTTACACTGTGGCTCGCAACTTTGTGGCTCGTTACACTGTGGCTCACAACACTTTTGCTCGTTACACTGTGGCTCACAACACTGTGGCTCACAACTCTGTGGCTCACAACACTGTGGCTCGTTACACTGTGGCTCACAACATTGTGGCTCACAACACTGTGGCTCACAACACTGTGGCTCACAACACTGTGGCTCGTAACAGTGTGGCTCGTAACAGTGTGGCTCACAACTCTGTGGCTCACAACTCTGTGGCTCACAACACTGTGGCTCATAACTCTGTGGCTCACAACTCTGTGGCTCACAACTCTGTGGCTCGTTACACTGTGGCTCACAAATATGTGGCTCACAAAAATGTGGCTCGTTACCATGTGGCTCACAACACTGTGGCTCGTTACACTGTGGCTCACAACACTGTGGCTCGTTACACTGTGGCTCACAAATATGTGGCTCACAAAAATGTGGCTCGTTACCATGTGGCTCTTTACACTGTGGCTCACAACACTGTGGCTAACAACTCTGTGGCTCACAACACTGTGGCTCACACCTCTGTGGCTCACAACACTGTGGCTCACAACTCTGTGGCTCACAACACTGTGGCTCACAACTCTGTGGCTCACAACACTGTGGCTCACAACCTTGTTGGCTCACAACTCTGTGGCTTATAACACTGTGGCTCACAACACTGTGGCTCGCTACACTGTGGCTCACAACACTGTGGCTAGTTACACTGTGGCTCACAAATCTGTGGCTCACAACTCTGTGGCTCACAAAAATGTGGCTCACAAAAATGTGGCTCGTTACACTGTGGCTCGTTACACTGTGGCTCACAACACTGGCTCACAACTCTGTGGCTCACAACACTGTGGCTCGTTACACTGTAACTCACAACACTGTGGCTCGTTACACTGTGGCTCACAACGCTGTGGCTCAAAACTCTGTGGCTCACAACACTGTGGCTCGTTACACTGTGGCTCACAAATATGTGGCTCACAACTCTGTGGCTCACAAAAATTCGGCTCGTTACCATTTGGCTCTTTACACTGTGGCTCACAACACTGTGGCTCACAACTCTGTGGCTAACAACACTGTGGCTCACAACTCTGTGGCTCACAACACTGTGGCTCACAACCTTGTTGGCTCACAACTCTGTGGCTTATAACACTGTGGCTCACAACACTGTGGCTCGCTACACTGTGGCTCACAACACTGTGTCTCACAAAAATGTGGCTCACAAAAATGGGGCTCACAAAAATGTGGCTCGTTACACTGTGGCTCGTTACACTGTGGCTCACAACACTGGCTCACAACACTGTGGCTCACAACTCTGTGGCTCACAACACTGGCTCACAACTCTGTGGCTCACAACACTGTGGCTCACAACTCTGTGGATCACAACTCTATGGCTCACAACACTGTGGCTCGTAACACTGTGGCTCGCAACACTGTGGCTCGCAACACTGTGGCTCGCAGACTTAAAAGACAATTTGAAGCAAAAACAGAAAAATGTGACTTTATTCCTTTAGTCTGTGATAAAAGCACTGGTGGAAAAAATATCTGGTATATTTCTGATGTGTGATCCTGCCATGGTTGGTGAGTATAGGAGACTAGCAACACTTGTCTGTAACCAAATGTCTGCTATTATTACTGATAGTGTGATTCTGGCATGGTTGGTGATTAATGGGGACTAGCAACACTTGTCTGTAACCACGTCAGCGGAAAGGCTGGCAAAGCTTTATAAACTTCACTGTATCATTCACCAAGTTCCTTGTGACAAAAATCTTAGACATGTGTGGCGAAATTTATGAGCCCAATATTATTTGCACGAGAATAGCAACAAAACAAAAGGGGAGCCACCCACGAAACACTTGACGGATCAAAGGTCACCAATTAAATATGCAGCGAACTACATGACGGTCAAGGTTGCCCGAAAGCGAGGCCAGCCAATCAGTATAAATGTTGGTACACCGGCAGAACTCTTTCTTTTCCGCTCAAGACATCTCAGAGAGCTATATCGAATGAGTGTTCAAGCCATTGAACTGAATCTATAGACATCCTTGACGTGAGAGAGCCGGCACCATTACCCGTTAGCCAGAACCTATGTAAGTTGGACTCTAACTTAATCCCCTCGCATTTGTAAGCATATTTCACGCCATATTTAAATATTAATCTTCGTGCAATGTCATATTGAAATTGTAGAGACATGTTGACCCCGTTACGCAACGCGCGGCCGCGTGCGACATTGTATTTCTCCTTTCATAACTAAATATGATAACACGCGAACCATCAGATAGACGGATCGAATTGTATTGGTGTACCCAATAATATTATTAATGTTAATATAACTATTATTGTATTTATTTCACCATCCACTTACAAGATGGTAATGAATTATCATTTCAGCCTTAGGTAATAAAATGTATTAAATAACAATCAGGCAGATGGATTGAATTATATTGGTGTAACCAATAATATCATTGTATTTACTCCACCATCCACTTACACAATGGTAACGAAATATTATTTCAATTTCATGTTATATATATATATATATATATATATATATATGTGTGTGTATTTAATAACCATGTGTTTATGAGAATGTATTTTGATCACCTTTTGGCACCTGGCTCTGAAGGCTCGGCCGCCTAAAGGGTGGATCAAGACGGACGAGAATAGAAACTACCCTTATGTATGTTCTTTCTATCTCAGTCTGGTTTCTAGGCAACCGCCTGTACTGTGAGATAACCCGAACTCCAGACAGCAACCTTCCTAACGAAGTGTCGACATACCTGGATCAGGAGCTGGACTCACCGCTATCCACGCGACTTGCATCCGACCCCCAACCCACATCTTTGGACCAGGAGCTGGACTCACCGCTATCCACGCGACTTGTATCCAACCCCTACCTCACCCCTGCACCGATCGACAGGACCAGAGGACAACTCATCATTGCAAGCCTTACTCTAAAAGTAACGATAGAACCAACCGCACTGGTTGTTGCCTACACATTATAGTTGTAGAAGCCGGTTATTCACACTTCCGTGATCACCGAAGTCACCTGGAACCATAGGTGAAGCAGCCAACAAGAAGCCAACCGCACTGGTTGATGCCTACACATCACCTGTGTAGACGCCGGTTATTCACACTTCCGTGATCACCGAAGTCACCTGGAACCATAGGTGAAGCAGCCCACAGGATTGGAGGATTGCAGAACCAACCGTTCACGGAGTGGGGCAAGACATCCTAAAATTTAAGTATTAACCATATAACCATTATATTGATTGGCTTAAACCTAGCGATGAATTTTGGCCATAACGGAACTAGTTTCCGCTTATTGTAATTATTATATAATAAATTATTGTTACATTTTCACCATCTTGTTTGTTGATCATCGTTTTGTGAGAGATCACTAAAGTATGGGCGTGTAGGCAGAGAGAGGATCAATTAAATATTACACCCCTAGACGACTTGTCAAACAATATTCACATCTTTCTCGCCACAACATGATCATGTCATTATGTCTGTGATAAAAGATATCAACTCTATTCGCTCTAGATCCCAGTTTCATTCCAGTTTCAGCAGTTTCTTTTTCACATTCAGGGAGAATACAATGATGTCGTGTATCACAATGATGTCGTTTATCACAATAATGTAAGATGGCTCAGTCGGAGAAGAACACTTCAGCACTTCTACGCACTCAAAAAAGATTCGGGCAATTCATGAGCGATAAGGCACAACCAATTCCAAAACAACCTGAAACTGCTGGGCTGGCAGATCTTGCATTTTTAGCTGACATGACAAGACACCTAAACGTTCTTAACACAAATCTTCAAGGGCACAATGCAGTGGTAAGACAATTTTATTCACATATCAAGGTCTTTGGGAACAATCTGAAACTTTTTCAAAGGCAACTGTCTCTATAGCAGCCTAAATTACCACACAATAACCTTCAGGAATTCATTAACGTTTTCCAGAAAGAAGATACAATGCTGAGGTATATTTCAGGTATCACATCTCTGGCTCCTGAATTTGAAAGACGCTTTTCAACTATTAAAAAGCAAATTGGGTTTTCTTTCATCTTTCTGTGTTGACTCTGAAAATGCTCCCGACAATCTGAAGCTGGAACTCATTGAGTTACAGAGTGAAGATGAATTTCACAGCAGACAATAACAGATTTCTCTCCATGGCCCTTTCCCTAAGCTTGATAAAGAGAGTCAAAGAGATTAGAAAATGTGCTATGAAAATGCTTAGATTGTTTGGCTCGATATACTGAGCAACAGACATTTTCAGTTACGAATTTTAGCAGGAACCGTGTGAGGACGAGAATAAGTGACTTTCACCTGTGTGAGGACGAGGCTAAGTGACTCTCACCTGTGTGAGGACGAGAATAAGTGACTCTCACCTGTGTGAGGACGAGACTAAGTGACTCTCACCTGTGTGAGGACGAGAATAAGTGACTTTCACCTGTGTGAGGACAAGAATAAGTGACCCTCACCTGTGTGATGACGAGACTAAGTTACTCTCACCTGAGTGAGGACGAGAATAAGTGACTCTCACCTGTGTGAGGACAAGACTAAGTGACTCTCACCTGTGTGAGGTAGAGAATAAGTGACTCTCACCTGTGTGAGGACGAGAATAAGTGACTCTCACCTGTGTGAGGACGAGACTAAGTGACTCTCACCTGTGTGAGGACGAGACTAAGTGATACTCACCTGTGTGAGGACAAGAATAAGTGACTCTCACCTGTGTGAGGACGAGACTAAGTGACTCTCACCTGTGTGAGGACGAGAATAAGTGACTCTCACCTGTGTGAGGACGAGAGTAAGTGACTCTCACCTGTGTGAGGACGAGAATAAGTGACTCTCACCTGTGTGAAGACGAGAATAAGTGACTCTCACCTTTGTGAGGACGAGAATAAGTGACTCTCACCTGTGTGAGGACGAGACTAAGTGACTCTCACCTGTGTGAGGACGAAACTAAGTGACTCTCACATGTGTGAGGACGAGAATAAGTGACTCTCACATGTGTGAGGACGAGAATAAGTGACTCTCACCTGTGTGAGGACGAGAATAAGTGACTCTCACCTGTGTGAGGACGAGAATAAGTGACTCTCACTTGTGTGAAGACGAGAATAAGTGACTCTCACCTGTGTGAGGACGAGACTAAGTGACTCTCACCTGTGTGAGGACGAGACTAAGTGACTTTCACCTGTGTGAGGACGAGACTAAGTGACTCTCACATGTGTGAGGACGATAATAAGTGACTCTCACCTGTGTGCGGACGAGAATAAGTGACTCTCACATGTGTGAAGACGAGAATAAGTGACTCTCACCTGTGTGAAGACGAGAATAAGTGACTCTCACATGTGTGAGGACGAGAATACGTGACTATCACCTGTGTGAAGACGAGAATAAGTTACTCTCACCTGTGTGAGGACGAGAATAAGTGACTATCACCTGTGTGAAGACGAGAATAAGTTACTCTCACCTGTGTGAGGACGAGAATAAGTGACTCTCACCTGTGTGAGGACGAGAATAAGTGATTCTTACCTGTGTGAGGACGAGAATAAGTGATTCTTACCTGTGTGAGGACGAGAATAAGTGACTCTCACCTGTGTGAGGACGAGAATAAGTGGCTCTCACCTGTGTGATGTCCTACGTATTAAAACCGGTTCCATTTAGGCTAATCGCACATATTTACTGCATTCAAGATCTTTTAGTTTCAAACTTCACTTTAAAATTTTGCAATAAAAACTTCTCAACCTATGTCGTTCTTGTTTCTTATTTTTATCCGTCCCGCGAATATCTTTACTTCAAAGAATACAGCCGGCCGTGCAAAAAATGTTTGGGACGCCCCTGCACTAGGTGACCCTGGTGTTGACAGTAAAATTGTCGAAACATGCACATCAACCGTCGTATTCAAACATCTCAGGTGCACAACGCCGAACATCTCGCGCTAATATCATTCGGGCTGAGGTCTCGGGAAGTCAAAATAAACATCCTGGATGCGCGCGCATATTCACCCGTGTAATCGAGTGTTCAAACGGGACCGATCTGCCAACTCACGGCGCAAAATGGCTTTCTGATCATTTGTCAACCGTATTCAGTTTCTAAATGATGAAGTTCCTGCCCCGCGTTAATTATATCGCGCCACTTAGAACCCGTTCAAGCTAAATATAAAGACACTTAATTTCTCCACCAGCTGAGCTACAGAGACAAAACTCTTCTAATCTTAACCACGCACCGTTAAAGAGACCAGAAAGAAATATCCGGCGGACCAAAAGGAAACTGGAAAAAGAAAGTAACTTTTACTGCATCTTGTGTAACGGCGTCTCACTTCAGCACACCCCCAACCCCCCCCNCCCCCCCCCCCCCAAAAAAAAAAAAAAAAAAAACATTAAGAAATTTGTGGAATTATAACAAGGACGTTTGACGTTTATAAATACAGTGGTACCTCTAGATACGAATACTTCAAGATACGAAAGATTATTGATACGAAATTTCAAGAATATTTGTTTCAAGATATGTTAAAAAAAATTCGAGACACGAAAAAACGCACAGCTGACAACACTGGAAATAACGTGAAGTCATGCAACGTTCCACTAACAGCTCTACTCTCCTATTGGTCAATTCCAGCCCTATCACTGTGTATCGTGCGCGTCATGCATGTTTTATTTACTACGAGCAAAATACCCGTGCTACGCTACGGGTTAGGCACAATGATAATAACTTTGTTTGGTTTTTTTTTTCAAATTCTCCTTAAAAATGAATGTAAACGCATCAAGAAATTAGGGTAGTGATAAATCAAACACCTTCTTAATAAAAACAACGATATGTGTGTCGAGAAAAAAAAAGTATTAATTTAAACATTATCCATCAATTTTGGTATTTCTGATTTAATATAGCATCATCATTAAAATCCTTGGCTCTAAAGCCCATGTAGGGCCCTGGTTTGCTCCACCACATCCTTCCAGCTACAGCCAATGTAGGGCCCTGGCCTGCTCAACCTCATCCTTCCATTCAGATCGATTGATGGCTTTCTTTCACCATGCTCGAACCCCTTTAATAACGCATGCTATATACTCTACCAGAATAAC
>MUZC01002258.1:591252-602736 GCA_002072015.1 Radix auricularia
GGGGGGGGGGGGGAAACAGTTTCAGACGTGGTGCCATTGATGTTAAATCTCTTAAGCCCCTTGCAGTCTTTATCGGTACCTTGAACAAAAATCCTTGTTTTGTAAAGATTAAAGATGTTCGCGTTTGTCTGGGAGGAATGTTTGTACCACCGAAATTAAAAGGTTTTTTTTTCTGCTTGGAAATTTGGACCTTGCGGATTGATGTTCTGACTAAATGATATTGATTGTGGCTACAGATCTTGATTGTGGCTACAGATCTTGATTGTGGCTACAGCTCTTGATTGTGTACAAAGATCTTGATCGCTCCTAAATATCTTAACAACAATAGACCTGTGTATAATATATCATTTGATCAAATGTCATAGTAAAAATTGTCTTAAAACAACTTTTTTTGTTTTATATCTTAACGACCATATTCTTCTTAGTCCCAATCAGTCTTCCTACAGACTTTCTCACAGCACAGGGACCACCCTGTTAAATGTAACAAATGAGCTCCTACTCAAACTAGACAGTGGGAAAATCTCTATATTGGTCCTCTTAGATCTTCGTGCAGCTTTTGACACCGTTGACCATCAAACATTGCTGAAAACCCGGTGAAATTAATTTTGAATTTCTGGCTCAGTTCTGGCTTGAATTCAATCATACTTATCTAACAGATCACAAGTGGTATCGGTAGATGGCTGTAACCCTCGCAAAGATGACTTCGTTTTTGGTGTGCATCAAGGCTCCGTTTTGGGTCCGGTACTTTTCTTGCTGTATACAAGGCCGCTACTTCTACTGCTCGAAAAGCATTCAGTTAAAATCCAATTATTTGAAGATAATGTTCAGCTATACACTCACACCGATCCCTGTGATATTGACTTCACTGTCCAATTGATGCAAGAGTGTATTAGTGAGGTAAAGTCTTGGATGACTTTAAGCAAGCTCAAGCTGAATGATAATAAGACAGAGGCATTCCTATTTTGCAACAATAAATCACGCATTACTTCGTCTCTTCCGAATTCTATTCAGGTGGCTAGTTCTGATATTCTGTTCAAAACATCGACTAGGAATCTTGGCTATATTATTTCTGAAAACATGTCTACCAACAACTTCATCAACCACATCTGTCGCTCTGCCTATACTGCCATTCGTCAGATCAGTTCAATCCGTCATTACTTAACAGATAGTGCAACAAAAACTCTAGTCTGTGCTCTTGTTTTAACTCGTATTGATTACTGCAATACTCTTCTGTCAGGTGCGGCTAAACAATGCATTGAAAAACTACAGAAAGTTCAAAATTCAGATGCCAGACCAGTTCTTAAGGCATAAAAACATGACCATGTTACTCTGCTACTTTACTCACTTCATTGGCTACCCATATAAACCCGAATTGAATACAACTTGGCCGATCTCTGTCACAACTTCTTTTTCCGACTTATGGACTTCTTATCTTACTGGACTTCTGTCGGTCTACTTACCAAGTCGTCAGCTACGCTCTTCTGCAGACAGGCATTCTCTGTGTTCCTAAGACAAGAACTAAAACATTTGCGAAAGGTCGTTTTATTTTTTGTGTAGCCAAACAATAGAATTCTCTATCACTACAATTACGTAGTATTTCAAACCAAGTCCTTCAAGACTGCACTTAAGACGCACATTTTCAAAATGGAAGTACACATTTATGTAAACAACATATCTTTAATGATTAACGTACCTTATGTGTAACATACTGTCATGCATGTGGTTATTATGATATGAATGGTTATTTAATTATATATATAATATATTAGGGCTGTTATCCATTAATTTAAATTTAATCGTTAACTTTTAAAAAATTACCGAACAATTAATCGGTTAATTGCCTGTTTGTATTACTTCCCTTGAAATTTTCAGTTTAATGACGTCATACATCTTTATTTCTAGCTTTAACAAAATTATCGATTAATTAATCGGTAATTTTTCAAAAGTTAAGGATTAAATTTAATTTAATAAATTTAGAAAACTCAACGGGTAGAAGACTAATAATATTTTTAAATTATTATTATGCACAAATAGAAATAGCAACTTTCGTTTAAATCCTATCTAGTGTTACAAACGTAAAGAAAGACTTCGATGCAAAGTTCTCGTTTTAAGTAATCATCTTTATATTTTAGTTCATTTGTCTGTTATTCTTTTTAATAACTATGGGCAATTAACCAACTCTAAATATGTGTCTATATGGGCATACACCCTCTTAACCCACAAATGGCTACGCACCCTGACTAAGCTTATGATTGTTGAATTCCCAATATTCATACACAAATGCATGTAGAACAAATGCAAATTATGGTGTAAGTTTTAAAGTTTAATAAAACAATTATTTATAACTCCAAATAATTATGGGGATAATTTATTTTAACAGCGAAGACTTCATTTTAAAACAATTTCTCCGGGGGCAATTTTGTATTAAAATAAACTCTCCGGGGGAGACTTTATTTTGGGGGAGACTTTATTTCGTGACACCGGCTGTAAAGTTAATATAAGGGATTTAAAATTTTTAATAATTAAATTAATTTTAAGATTATTCGACCCATCACATTTCAAATTATTGGAAGTCAAAATGAACAAATAATAAATAGTGGCCGATAAATAACAACACATTTCCTGACGATTACACCAAAATTTTGGATTTAAATTATTGCCTGACAGTGATGTTCAAAATTTTGATAAAGTTATCTTACCATGGTTCTAACACTTCGCCTAATTATTAAACAAAATGAAAAGCGCATTAAGCTGGTGTAATAATGGGAAATAACTCTTGATGCCTTATTGTCAGAGTTGATTAATGAAGGGTTGTGGTTCTTGAGATAAAGAAAGAAACGGAAGTCAAGATATGATACAACCATCAAGATGGAGTCTGTTTAAATCATTACATTGGCGACGAGGTATTTTTTCTAATCAGAATCCACGAACATCTTCGTCAAATACAATCCAAACATATTTGGAAAGGTAGATCTATGCTCTAAAAGGATCGATAAGTATTAAAACCAGATTTTAATTTGCTCGATTACTTAAATCAAGATCTAGACTTAGATCTAACGAGGAGACAAAAAAAATATTACAACATTGAGACAACATGGCTTTCGCACAGCTACCAGCCTACCCTGTATTCGATACGAAGTCAGAAGGTGTGGCTACTCGATGGCACAAGTGGCTGTCAAGGCTAACAAATAACTTGTTTGTGGCATGCAATGTCACCAACAAAAAAAAAAAAAAAAAGTTCTCCTACTAACATATGCAGGTAATGATCTTAATGATATAGACGAATCGCTACCGGACTTGGAAACAACTCCAACACCGGATGAATCAGTGTTTGATAAGCTCATTCAAGCATTGAACCGTTACTTTAATCCAAGAGTAAACAAAGAGATTCAAAGATATGCTTTCAGTTTCAGACAGCTCCATCAACAAACTGAAGAGATAGAAACCTTCTACACTGAGCTAAAGCAGCTAGCACCATCGTGCGAGTTCCATAACCCTGATAAAGAGATAAGATCACAACTAATAGCTGGTTGTAAATCATCCAAGGTACGGGGAAAAGGATTAAATAATCCTAACATTTTGTTGACAGACTTACTACACCAAAAACAGCAGATTCTGGAGCAAGCATCAACATTCTGCCAGAACATGTATTTAAAAAGCTAACTCCCAAACCTCGTCTGAATGGTAGCACAACCAAGATTTTTCCATTTTCATCAAGTCAACCACTAGATGTCATAGGGAAATTCAATGCACAAATATCGCACAAGAATATTGACATATCTCCCGATTTCCTTGGTGTGGAAACAAAAGAAATACCCATCATTGGTTGGAAAACTTGTCTTGAGCTTCAATTTCTTTAGAAAGTGACGGCAGTGAACACCTGTGAGATTTCTGCACAGTTCCCAGATATATTTACAGGACTAGGCAAGCTGAAAGATCATTCAGTAAAACTTCATATTGATGAGACAGTCCCACCAGTTGCGCAACGTTACAGAAGAATACCATTCCACATGCGAAAACAGCTAGAAGATTATCTCAAGAAAGACGAGAGCATGGGTGTTAGTGAAAAAGCTACAGGAGCAACACCATGGGTATCACCAATTGTCATTGTTCCTAAGCCTAAAAGTCTAGACCAGATACGTGTATGTGTTGACATGAGAGCACCTAATACAGCGATCAAACGAGAACGTCACAACATGCCGACTTTAGACGAGCTCTCAACAACGATTTCTGGAGCCGCAGTTTTCAGTAAGCTAGACTTAAATTAAGGCTACAACCAGATCAAACTGGATGAAGAATCTAGATATATTAAAACTTTTGCTACACACAAAGGTTTGTACAGGTTCAAAAGACTAAGTTTTGGAGTGAACAGTGCTGCTGAAATTTTTCAAGAGTCTATCCGACAAGCTTTAAATGGTCTAAATGGAGTTATCAACTACAGCGATGACATCCTGGTATATGGACAAAATAAAGCAGACCATGACAGTAAACTAAAAAAAGTATTTCAGAGACTGCGAGAGAAGAACTTGACCCTAAATGCAAACAAGTGCAAGTTTAGACAGAATAGAATAGAATTTCTTGGTCATATTTTCACGACAGAAGGCATGAATCCATGTCCCAACATACTTCAAGACATTATAAATATACAACCACCAAAGACAATCAGTGAAGTGAGAAGTCTCATAGGCATGATGAACTTCTGTGGATCACGATTTGTTCCTGATTATGCTACATGAACTCATGAGCTGAGACAGCTAACGCAGAAGAACATGGTTTTGAAATGGACCAGCAAACATGACAGGTTACTTCAAAAGCTGAAAAACTTAAAACCTCTGCAAATCTAGCCAATTTTAATCCATCGAAAGAGACTCAAATTTTTGTAGATGCCAGTCCAGTTGGGGTCTCAGCTATCTTAACACAGAGCACAGAAAACCACCATTTCAAACAGTTCAGTATGCTAGTAGAGCTCTCACACCAACTGAACAAAGATACTCTCAGACTGATAGAGAAGCACTTGCAGTTACTTGGTCATGTGAACATTTTCACATTTATCTATAATCTATATGGCTCTCCATTGTTCACCATCTATAATCTATACTGATCACAAGCCATTAGTTACACTTTTTGGAAATCCTAAGACCCAACTTCCAGCAAGAATTGAGAGATGGGTGATGAGATGCCAAGCTTAAAACATGAAAATCAAATACCAAAATGGTAAAGACAATCCTGCTGATTATATGAGCAGACATCCGGCTCATAATGTGCCAAGTACAAGAGAATAGAAAATAGCTGAAGAATATATCCAGTATTTAACTGACAATGCTATACCAAAGGCTATGACATTACAACAAGTTTCTGATGAGACCGCCGAAGATCCTACTTTGCAAGCCGTCATCAAATCACTTGAAACAGGTCAATGGTACAGACATACCACATCTGTCCCAGTTGAAGAAGTAAGAACATTTGATACACTCAAGCAATGTGCACAAGAATTGACAGTCACTCAAGATGGAATTCTTCTCAAGTTCAAACAAATTGTCCTACCGAAATCAATACAGAAACAAGCTGTTGACTTAACACACAGTGGACACCAAGAGCAAACAAATACTCTAGCTTTGTTACGTGAGAAAGTTTGGTTACAAGGCATGAATGCAGCTGTGGAGAAAAAGTTTAAAAGCTGCATGGCTTGTCAAGTTGCTACTCTTACGTCAGCAAGAGAACCACTGCAGATGTCCGAGCTTCCAAGGCAAGCGCTGATTTTGGTCATCTACCAAATGGAAAGCAAATACTAGTTGTTACCGATGAATATTCAAGGTATGTTGTAGTGGATATTCTTCATAACACATCAGCAAGAGCTACAATACCTCGACTCGACAAAATATTCGCAGAATTCGGTATTCCTGATCAGCTCAAAACTGATAATGGTCCTCCCTTCAACAGCCAAGACTTCAAAAATTATATGTCAAACATGGGAATCCATCATCGCAAAATTACACCTCTATGGCCCCGAGCTAATGCAGAAACAGATAGATTTATGCGCACAGTCAAAAAGTGTATAAAAACAGCTGAAATTGAACAGAAGAACTGGAAACAAGAGCTATACATATTTCTTCTATCGTACAGATCAACACCACATACTTCCACAGGGATATCTCCTGCACAGATTTTATTTGGTCGAGCTTTAAAAACAAAACTTCCTCAAGTACCAAACATCCCTCAAAATAAAACAGATCACATCATTAGACAAAATGATGCCAGAGCAAAATCTACCATGAAGCACTATGTTGATAAGAAACAGTACGTACAACCTTCAACTATTCAACCCGGAGATAATGTGCTTGTCAAAGGCACAAGGTCTATACGACCATTAGCTCCTTATGAACCAATACCTTACAATGTCACACACAATAAAGGTACTATGATTACAGCTCAAAGAAATGACAAAACCATCACGAGAAACAGCAGCTTCTTCAAACAGTCACCACGAGCACCCACATCAGCTGACATAATTGAAGAGGAAGAATTTTCTACTGAACCAGAAGTCGACATCCAAGATGCAACTACAGTCGAGCCTGTGCCCGCAACTACAGTCGAGCCTGTGCCCGCAGCTGACATCGGTTTGCCTGACCATCAGTTGCAACGTCCCAGAAGAGCTCGAAAGATGCCAGACCGGTGTAGAGACTACCACATGAGCTAATTAATCACTACACTTTAAAAAAAAAATCGAGCACGTTCAACGTTTTATTCGTTCGTTTCTCAATGGGCATATGAAGATAACAACCAGGAATGCCTCAACGTTTCAACAAGACTAAAGCTCGTTAATGTCTTGTTGTCTTATTTTTTTTGATCTTATTGATCTTCAACATCTGTGTCATGGTATGATAATACCATTCAAGATAAATCGTTTCATCGAATGTGTTATACGTAATCATTAATGTTAAAATCATAGAAAGAAAAAAATATTTGTCAGAAAGGAAGATAAGTATGAAGACATAAATCAATATACAATAGTCTTCAATTAATCCACAAAGCAGCAGTTGGATACTTAATCAAGAACAAGTTTAAAAGACTTTAAATTTTAAGCATTAATAAAAAAAAATTGAACTTAATATTATCAGAAATGACAATTGGACACTTTATCAAGAATAGACGCCAAGTTATAAATACATTAAGTTTAGTTTTTATAAATAACATTTAGATAATGTAACCCCTTTTGTGTCTGAATTGTCTACATCTTTGATTAATTTTAAATTTTCCTCTCTGCATAGTGATCAAGAGTTCATTAGGCTCATTCTATGTTAAGCTTGTATTTCAATTGTCAATTGCTATGATTCCATATCCGAGGAAAGGAGGAATGTAATAATGGGAAATAACTCTTGATGCCTTATTGTCAGAGTTGATTAACGAAGGGTTGTGGTTCTTGAGATATAGAAAGGAACGGAAGTCAAGATATGACACAACAATCAAGATGGAGTCTGTTTAAATCCTTACAGCTGGGATACATGATGAATCATTGCAGTCAATTATCTCTATAAAAGAAAATCATAAAAATTTCTGTACTTTGGGGGACCTTAATCTTCCAGATATAAATTTGAAAAACCATGCAATTGATAGCCATAAAAATAATAAAGAAATTAACGAACATTTGTTAAACACTAAAAACAACATAAACCTAGAAGAGATAGTAAAAAAGCTAGAGTAATTAACTAGGAAAAATAAAACACTAGATTTTTTCTTAACAATTACTTTCATAAAATTAATACTTGAGGCGCCCTCACTCCCTCTCCAGGCATGCGCAACTGTGTGTACCTACAGCAGTGTTTATCTCATCGCTCCTGTGTTCTCAGTCGCTTTGGTATTTCCTACAGGCGTCTTAACCACGTTGCGTTACCATTGTTCTCTTCGATTGCGGCTGGTTTTGTTTGCTAACAGGGCCAAACGTTCAAAAAGATATGTCTGTATCTTCCAAAACCTATTTTCAGTCATGGACAATTTTATGTTACTCTCTCCAGAGTTTCTTCTTTTCGTTCCCTCACAGTCGTTTGCCCAAACCCACCCCATTTGGACAACTTCGTTGCTCAGGAAGTCTTCACCCGTCCCTTGTTCACTAGCGGCGTATGCTACGACGCGGGTCGGCTAGTTTCTTTATACTTAACTGAGTCTACTAAAATGTTTGCCTCTATCGGGGTCTCCAAACTACAGCCCTCGGACCAGATGCGACCCGCGAGTTCCTCTCATTCGGCCCCTGGAGAATTTTATTCTCAAATAAAAAAAAAATACTATTTTTATCTTCAAACATGACAGGTCATTTAAAATTTCTGAATCTAAAATTACAAAGAGATAAAAATCTACTTTCTTATGTATTCAATCATCTAAAGGACTTCAGATATAATTTTGTCTCTTTTTGGAACAAGTACAGACCAGCAACTTGATACACTTTCAGCAGTGCAAGGTCTTCATGTTTGTACAAACAGCTGAGTTCTCCACATCATTTGCATGTGATCATCAAAGACCACCAGCTGCAGTTTCAGGAGCGGTTTTCTGAATAGGATTCAAAGGCATTAGAAGTTCGGCTATTTCAAAATCCATCTGAAGCAGATGTGGCCAGTTGCTCAGATGTGGCCAGTTGCTCAGATGTGGCCAGTTGCTCAGATGTGGCCAGTTGCTCTGATGTGGCTAGTTGCTCAGATGACCTGCACCTGGAGTTCATTGATTAGCAAGCAAATGACTTCTTTAGGGGCAACTGCAAAGAAGGACTTTTACCAATTTTAGCACAAGGAAAACTTTTCTAAAGTCAAAACTTTTGCATCAAGGTAACTTTCAATCTTTGGAGCAACATACTTGTGCGAACAGACATTTTCGAGGATGAAATACAATTTAGAACTAACTTGTCTGATGATAATCTCAGGTCACTGATGATGTTAGGGACATCAAATCTAAAGCCAGAAATATCTACTATTTTGGCATCCAGGAAACAATTTCACCATTCCCACTAATACAGGTGGTTATTTACAGTGTACCAATGAATTTAAAATAATATTGAAATAATATTAAATATATGTAATGTTATAAATAAAATAAAAAGAAATATATAATTAAAAACGTATATGTTTTAATTAGGGCTGTAGAAATAAACGATTAATTTCTCAATTAATCGGTAATTTTTTATCGATTAAAATTATTTGAATCAATCAAATGGCGATTAAAATTAAAGAAAATGTTTTAAAGATTTTTTCTATTTAATAATAAATAATTAATAATAGTTTGGGGTTTTTTTTTTACGTACAAACTAAAGCTATTTTTATAAGTAAAATGATATTAAACAATTAAACAATGTTTTTACATAATTAATTAAGAAATAACAAAATTTAAATTCATTATCATTATATTGAACTACTTATATTTAAATATATCTCCTAACAATATGTGAAGGAAAACAACACAGTGAAAAAAGTAATTATGAGGTCTTAGAAAAGAATGCATAACTTTTGAAACCACTTCATTGAAAAGATGATCTTTATGTTTTTGTTAATCGTCAAACAATTTTTATACAGCATTATTACTTTTATATTTTAAAAATTAATTTGAAAATTCCATCCAAGTGTCTAAACTTTAATGCGTATTTTAACTGTATTTGTTTATTCCTAACAATGTTTTAAAAATGTATACTGATTTTTAAAAATGTGTATAGTTAAATATAAAGTAAAACTAAAACTTATAATATGTTAATTACAAATCCTGATTGTGAATTATGCATTTTTTGCTCATCTTATGCATAACTTTGATTTCATTTTTGTTGGTATTTCTTTTTTTTAAAAAAATAATCTAGATCATAATATTGTTATTTTTTAAAATGTCTTCAAGACTGTTCAGTTTAATTACGTCACACAACTTATTTTTGCGCATTAATGAAAATTATCGATTAATTATTCAGTATTTTTTTCAAAATATAACGATTAAATTTAAACTTGATCGATAACAGCCCTAGTTTTAACTGGATCTTATTAGAACATCTGTGTGTAATTGGCCCCCCGAACTGCTGTTTCACAGTTGATGGAGACCTCTGGCAGAAAAGTTTGGAGACCCCTGGCCCTTACTCTATATTCAAGGTAGTAAGAAACTTTACTAACCGCTGAACACCCTGCGTATATGTGAATTTACCGTTTATAGTAACAAAAAAAAAAAAAAAAAAAAAAAAAAAAAAAAAAAAAACAGACAAACAAACAAACAAACAAACACATGCCTTTGAAGTCGTATCCTTGCTTTATGAAACAAAACAACTGCCTTTATACACCCAAAAATTTCCCTGTGCGTCTATTTGTACAGTGGGGGGAAAAAAATCAAGTAATTTAGCAATTTTTCAAATTGGGTCACGCATCTGAGAGACGTCAAGTGGCCCTAACCCTAACCACAGATTTGATCCTATTCCAATCATAACCCTAACCATAGATTTGATTCTATTCCAATTCTAACCCTAACCACAGATTTGATCCTATTCCAATCCTAACCCTAACCACAGATTTGATCCTATTCCAATCCTAACCCTAAACAAAGATTTGATCCTATTCCAATCCTAACCCTAACCACAGATTTGATCCTATTCCAATTCTAACCCTAACCACAGATTTGATCCAATTCCAATCCTAACCCTAACCACAGATTTGATCCAATTCCAATCCTAACCCTAACCACAGATTTGATCCAATTCCAATCCTAACCCTAGCCACAGATTTGATCCTATTCCAATCCTAACCTTAACCACAGATTTGATCCAATTCCAATTCTAACCCTAACCACAGATTTGATCCAATTCCAATCCTAACCCTAACAATCCTTACCGGATACGTTTTAAATATATATTCCCGATCAGTGCGTATTACATTTATTTATTTTTTTTTTTACGTGAAATAACTGAAATTTTTTTTTTACCATATTTTGCGCTGCGATTACAATGAACATTCTTTTAGTTATGTTTCATATATAAAGGATTAATAGTAAAAAAAAAATATTTTTTTTAAACGAGTTCTATTTATTATCAATAAGGCAAGCAAGACATCCCAACGGAGACAGTGTCTCATTTGCATTTCCGAAACCAACAACTAAGAAAGATTTAAATTTGACAACAAAATTTATGAGTGTAAAATGAAACAATAAAAATTGTAATAAATACATGAAATTGTAAATAGAAAAATAAAAACAAACGAACGAACGAACTAGCGCATGTGTCGGAATTTTAAATTAATCTCCCGTCAAATTATATAATTTTATGATATAAATTTATTGGTTTTCTAAAACTAACCTTTTATGTAAATATAAATACCGGCTTATAATATATATATATATATATATATATATAGATAGATAGATAGATAGATAGATAGATAGATAGATAGATAGATAGATAGATAGATAGATAGAAAGAAAGATAGATAGATAGATAGATAGATAGATATAGATAGATAGATAGATAGATAGATAGATAGA
>MUZC01002264.1:0-10126 GCA_002072015.1 Radix auricularia
GTTACTAGGTACAATCACTCGCTTGTAGCACTACTTGTGACAACTAACTAGGTACAATCACTCGCTTGTAGCGCACTGAGACTTTTTCAAAATAAGATTTTTGTTGGAATTTGATTTAATCTTCATTTAAAATTCACAAACATCTTTATTAGATCTTTATTATATTTTTATGGAATTTTTGTTACTTATTTATTGGACCTTTATTTAAAATGGAGTATTTTGCTAATGTTTTAGCTTTGTGTGCTTTTATCCAGGTATCCATATCCATCTATCGACGTGACCCACAAATATGCCCTGCGGCATCTTCCTGCTACAGACGGGCTAAATGAATCACGTGTCCAGCCAGTAACCGGGAGGAGCCTCGTCACACGCCATGACGTCCGCACCTCGGGGCCCCGCGGGAACCCCGAACCGGAACTACACCCACGAGACGTCACACGTGGAGTCACTGACGTCACAGATTGAGGAGGAGTTTTTGCACGCTGTGGACTTTGGTGACGTGGCGCTCGTGAAGGATTTGTTGGAGCGTTACCCTAATCTTAATGTGGACTGCACGGACGCCCTGGGGCGGACGCCACTTAGACTTGCCGTCAAGAATGAGCACAAGGAGGTAAGGGTCAGTTGTAGTAAGGGTCAGTTATTTTTATGGTCAGTTTTTGTACGGGTCAGTTGTTGTAATGGTCAGTTTTTGTAAGGGAAAGTTTTTGTAAGGGTCAGTCGTTTTAAGGGTCAGTTGTTATATGGGTCGTCAGTTGTTGTAATGGTCAGTTGTTGTAAGGTGCACATATTTTTATTTTTTAAAAAAACGCCTATGCAGAGTGCACTACAACTCGAATAAAATCTACAACGGGAATATACAATTTCAAACTACTGGTCAACCTAAAGAGAAACTCAACCTGGTCCATGTTGATGTGCAGTTTGAATCATGCGCCAAATTTGTTCAGTGGAATGAGGAAGAAGAATTCTTTATCTTGGTTTAGCCATGAAGTTTGCTACGACTGAATCCACATATTGCGAGCTGGGTGACCTTGTGAGGTTAAGGTGATCTAGGGGGACATCACATGGACCAAAGACAAGGAACATTGGGGGGGGGGGGATATGTTGGGTTGCAGGTTCTCAGCCTTTGGTATATGTACGAACTTATATCCCCAGATTATCCCAGCCTTGTTATATGCACGAACTTATATCCCCAGATTACCCCAGCCTTGGTATATGTATGAACTAATATCCCCAGATTACCACAGCCTTGGTACATATAGAACCTAATATCCATAGATTACCCTAGCCCTGGTACATGTAGAACTAATATCCATAGATTACCCCAGCCTTGGTTCATATAGAACCTAATATCCACAGATTACCCCAGCCTTGGTACATATATGAACTTATTACCACAGATTACCTCAGCCCAGGTTTATACATGAGAATACTTGGGTTGAACTGAATGTTACGCCAACCTTTAGTTGTGTAGGATTCATTCCCCTGATTGAAAGTAGAAACGGAAGTTCGTAGTTCACGCCCATTGGTAGAATGTCACAGTCCATGAATGATTAATTCCCGTAACCTTTGATCGATCGTTACAGGAGCAGTCGCTAGAATGGGCGTGAAAACACGTTTTTTTGGTAGATTCTATCAAATTTATTTCCCCACAAGTTTTTGGAAATGTCAACTTCTGGAACATAATTTTCTGAGGAGCTAGAGCTCTATAGGAAATGAGTTGCCGTGAAACACAATAATTCATGCTAACTTCTTTGCTTGATTTTGTTTCATTGCTGGAAATATTGACTATGGACTTGCAGCGTCAATATTAGGTCAACCTTAGACGTTTGGTTTATTGCATAGATATTAGGTTTACGCCCTAGACATTAGGTTAACGCCCTAGACATTAGGTTTACGCCCTAGACATTAGGTTTACGCCCAACAGGTTTAGGTTTATTGACCAACAATAATATTATACATCACGATTCTATGTCTGTTAATCAACCCACATCATTTTGTCTTTAGTCTCAAAACATGACACAAATTTTGTTTGGGAAAAGTTATTTAAATATCTGTGTTGGAATAATATACAGTGTATTATTATAGCAGTTTTTTTTTGTAGAGGTAAAAAAAAACCCAAAAAACAACAACAAAAAAAATAACAAAAAAAAAACAACAAAACAACAGATTTTTATAAACCCCATCTGCTAAAAATAAAATAATGAAATAAAACTTTTAAGCTCAAGTACTTTAATTTAATATGATTAAAAACGTTGGGCGGATGTTTAAAATGGTTTTACATATGAGTCAAAAAGATCTCTCTTTTGCCTTCAAAATTATAAATCTTTAATTTTTATACCAAACACCTATCTTTGTGTTTTATTTCTAAATTACAATGGGATTTTGAAGCAACAGCCCCACGTTTTTAGGCATATTAAATCAAAGTACTTGAACTTATAAGTTTTATTTTATTTTCTTCTTTTTACTCCACTTATAAAAACTTGCTTTTTTAAATATCTTTTTTTTTAGCTCTATTTATTTTATACCAAACACCTCATAAGCGCCCGCCTAACGTTTTAATATCACGGGGATGTGGTCACGGGGTGAACTCGGTTAGCACATGAATGTCAACAACAGCAGACGTTTACATATGCCATATAGAGATAAACTTTAAAAATGCATTAATTTATGTACGTTACTTTGGATCGATCTGAAATTTCGATACAATGCATTATCTACCTGTGGTAAAATTTTGAGATCTCTAGGACCATCAGAAAAGGTTTAATTTTACTTTGGAAAATTGGAAGTTCAGCGAACCGACAAAAAGACAGAAACGAAAGCAATTTAATGAAAACGGGGTAAAAACTACAGTGAACTGAACATTCAAACAAAATGTCTGCAACAATGACGTAGTATCGTGTATCGTTCAATCAGGTCATTCGGTCCCAGCAGCTTGAATATTTATGTCCGCTAGGCGGCGGTAGTAACTATTCAATTTAATAATTAACTTTAGATAGTGACAACTTTGTAACTCTTAATAAAAATCAGTTTTTATGCTAGGCCCGCGTGTTTCAACTAACACAATCAATACAAGGGAATGAAAATAAAATAAATTGTGTTCGACGAATTAAGTTTTTATGTTCAGAGATAAAAGGATGTATCAAAATACATTGTAGTTCGTCGGGACCGTATTCTTATTTCCCGTGATTCTTAAACGTTTTGGTTTCAAACCTATTTCACATGATCGATTTCAAGCGAACATTTTTAATGTGATAAATTGTTGACTAGTGGCAATGTGAAGACAGAAGAGCGGCAGTTTGGCCACCGTTGGTATAGACATTGCAGCCACATTTTCACTGGTACCTCGGCTCAATTTCACTATCCGAGTCATTGCTATTTATCCATTCAAAAGAAAATCAAAAGTTATAGCCATTCTTCATTCATGTCTAAAGAGCAATGTAAGATTACACCCGAGCTGCAAGAGCAACACAAACAATGTCCGATTATTCCCGGTGACGCTCTGTAAACTCTGCGTGCTCTTCTACGGTAACTTTAAACAACGTTACGGGAAATTATTTCGTCATGAACTTTTCCTCGATAACTCCATTTTTAAAAAAAAAAAAAATTCCTATATAATTCAGTGTATAATGTACATGTATAAGTTAATATTATCTAAGGTTGAAGTGAACGGTGTTCATCTCCTTCCCGGGAGAAACTAAAACTCGTGACATTTGAAAAAAATATTTCTGGTAAAAGTGAGACGATCTCCCATGTACCGGTGCATTTTGATCCCTCCACCGAGCGTAGCTCGAGGGCAGCCGACAGATCTGATTAATTGCAGGTTAGCGTCACATAACACATCATCCAGCAATAACGAAACAATACCATATTTGTTGTCTATTGATTTATCGATACCCAACGTAAAAAAAGCTAACACAGCCCAGCGGATGTAATTATTGACGTGGAACCAGGTTAAGCTTAGAATTGATCCGATATCGTAATCGCTCTACAAAGTATCGATTGGAGGATTTAAAAAAATACATCGACTGAATCGTTTGTTATCGTTTCTAAATTGTTATCTCTGGAAAACTACTCTTTACGTCACGTTTACTTGTGATCTTTAGGAAGTGTTTTTTTTTTTTTTTAAGACATAATTTGATCCATGAAAATAATCAATAGCGATACCAGCTGTAGCGTAGACTCGGCGATTTTATCATTAGAGTACTCTTGTCGATACCATCTTTAGAGTACTCTTGTCGATACCATCATTAGAGTACTCTTGTCGATACCAACTTTAGAGTACTCTTGTCGATACCATCATTGGAGTATTCTCGGCGATACTTTCACTAGTTTAATATCGGCGATACCATCACTGGAGTACTCTCGGCGATACTTTCACTAGTTTAATATCGGCGATACCATCACTACCTTAATAACAACGATACTATAACTGGAGTACACTCGCCAATACCATCTCTTGTTAACCCTCAGCGTTCGACTTGGTCGATTATGCTGGTCCGTGAATCAAGTATAACAACAGAGGTCAAATGACGAGAGAGATGGCGAGCCTCAAGGTCGTACAAATTGAATATTAACAAAAAATTATCCGTAGTGTGGACGAGCTAGGATATGAGCTGGTAATAATTAAGGGTCGTGACCTCTTCGGGTAATTACTCCTATCAATGGTCCCCGTTGTGACGTTGACAAGGGCTCTATTGGTTAAGGGGCTGCGGGGTAGGTGTGGGGTAGGCGTAGGTGTGGGGTACGTGTGGGATAGGTGGGGGGGGGGGACATTATCTTTCAACATTTATCATGTTTTATTGAAGACTGGCGAAATTTTTGGTCTACGTGTTTTGTGATGTTAGCTCATAATGACAAGACGAAAAGTGAAAGACAACAATTGACGTCACAAAGTTAAGACCAGAGCTTAAATGTTCAATTTCTTGTCAAAGTGGTCGGGTCCCCAACCTTTCAGAACATATTTGGATATCAGAGGACAGTAATCAAATGTTTAATAGTCGTATGTCCACAGCCTTTAGAATAATTCGGACAGTATAAACTAAATAGTATTATCGTGAATAGTGCATGCCTGATTTTTGTCTTATGGGGTCATGATTGTCTTATAAGATCTGATTGTGTTATGAGGTCATGATTGTCTTATGAGGTCATGACTGTCTTATGAGATCATGATTGTCTTAAGAGGTCATGATTGTCTTTTGATGTCCTGATTGTCTTTTGATGTCATGATTGTCTTGGTGGGACGTGGTGGTCGAGAGGTAGCGCTCTCGACTGTCATACCGATGGTCACAGGTTCGAATCCACACGAAGGCGAGGATTTGTTCTCGCGGCCTGAGGAGTCCCCGAGTCACCCAGCTCCGAATGGGTACCTAACTAGACAATAGTTAGGCGGCTGGGGTAATGCGTGGAACCCCTATAGCCGTGGCCTGTTACCGCTGCATCACTTGCCAACAGATCATCTCTCATGGTCTGTGGACGCAATTATCTTCTGCATAGAAGGAGCGTCTGTATATCTAAGATAAAAAAGATTGTCTTTTGATGTCATGTTTGTCTCTTGCCAGATCTACTGTGACTCACTTATAGAAAGCTCAAACAACGCAATTTCTAAAATTCACTTGTTTTTACTTCACGACACACCGCCCCTCTTGATCTGTGGTTAAATGGCTAAATCAGGGGCGTAGCGATGCCCACATGTCAATTCAATTTAGGGCTGAATTTTCATCAACCTATCAACCTACTAGTTCACCAAATCATCAACCTATCAACCTACTAGTTCACCAAGTCATCAACATATCAGTTCACCAAGTCATCAACCTATCAACCAGCTAGATCACCAAGACATCAACCTATCAACCTTCTAGTTCACCAAATCATCAACCTATCAACCTACTAGTTCACCAAGTCATCAACTTATCAACCTACTAGTTAACCAAGTCATCAACATATCAGTTCACCAAATCATCAACCTATCAACCTACTAGTTCACCAAGTCATCAACCTATCAACCTACTAGTTCACCAAATCATCAACCTATCAACCTTCTAGTTCACCAAGTCATCAACATATCAACCTTCTAGTTCACCAAGTCATCAACCTATCAACCTACTAGTTCACCAAGTCATCAACCTATCAACCTTCTAGTTCACCAAGTCATCAACCTATCAACCTTCTAGTTCACCAAGTCATCAACCTATCAACCTTCTAGTTCACCAAGCCACTAACCTATCAACCTACTAGTTCACCAAATCATCAATCTATCAACCTACTAGTTCACCAAATCATCAACCTATCAACCTACTAGTTCACCAAATCATCAACCTACTATTTCACCAAGTCATCAACAAGCTAGTTCACCAAGTCATTTAACTATCAACCAGCTAGTTCACCAAGTCATCAGCCAGCTAGTTCACCAAATGATCAACCTATCAACCTTCTAGTTCACCAAGTCATCAACCTATCAACCTACTAGTTCACCAAGTCATCAACCTATCAACATACTAGTTCACCAAATCATCAAACTATCAACCTACTAGTTCACCAAGTCATCAACCTATCAACCTACTAGTTCACCAAGCCACCAACCTATCAACCAGCTAGTTCACCAAGTCATCAACCTATCAACCAGCTAGTTCACCAAGCCACCAACCTATCAACCAGCTAGTTCACCAAGTCACCAACCTATCAACCTTCTAGTTCACCAAGCCACCAACCTATCAACCAGCTAGTTCACCAAGTGATCAACCTATCAACCAGCTAGTTCACCAAGCCACCAACCTATCAACCAGCTAGTTCACCAAGTCATCAACCTATCAACCAGCTAGTTCACAAAGTGATCAACCTATCAACCTTCTAGTTCACCAAGCCACCAACCTATCAACCTTCTAGTTCACCAAGTGATCAACCTATCAACCAGCTAGTTCACCAAGCCACCAACCTATCAACCAGCTAATTCACCAAGTCATCAACCTATCAACCAGCTAGTTCACCAAGTGATCAACCTATCAACCTTCTAGTTCACCAAGTCATCAACCTATCAACCAGCTAGTTCACCAAGCCACCAACCTATCAACCAGCTAGTTCACCAAGCCACCAACCTATCAACCAGCTAGTTCACCAAGCCACCAACAGAGCAATGACGACACATCTCAACCCATCAACATTTGTTTCCCTCATATATTCCTGACATTACATTGTATCGATGTAAACTTAAAAAGGTACGAACCTATTGTAAACATAGATGAGCAAACAAAGATAATCGCTGCTACATTTTACTTTTTGAATAGTCGATACCCGTCTTCCCTCACAGTAAACAGAAGACTACGACTACGACTGAGAAAACAAAAACTCTTTGGTGTTGAGAGTTATCGAACAGTTAAACCATAACTTGTTCGGCGGAAATGTAAATAAACTGGATAGCCATAAAAACTCTGTTATTATACTACTAGGGGTGCCCTCCCTTTATTGTTCTTTTAGTGATGGCTGCCTTACACGCTCTTATATTTTCAACTTATAGCGGTGTTGAGTGTGCGTGTGTATGATAGCATTTATTTCAATAGATGAATGTGTATCTACTTATCGCAACGATGGTATGGCAACGTCATAGTCACGTGGATTTATTTTCAGTGGAGACCACGCTATCAATTGATGTTTAGATTTGATTAACAATAAATAAAACGATTTGTCTCTCGACTTTTAAAGTTGATTCAACGGGGACCTTATGAACTAATGACATCTATGGGGACCTTATGAACTAATGACATCTATGGGTACCTTATGAACTAATGACATCTATGGGGACCTTATGAACTAATGACATCTATGGGGACCTTATGAACTAATGACATCTATGGGGACCTCATGAACGTGATGGAAATCAACGGGGACCTCATGATCTAATGCAGTGGTTCTTAACCTTTTTGGAAGTACCGAACCCCACCAGTTTCATATGCACATTCACCGAACCCTTCATTATTAGTAGTAATATAGATGCCTTGAGTCGGGTGCTGTCTTGACCTCCCTCCGCCGAACCCCGGCGACTGACTCACCGAACCCCTAGGGTTCGATCGAACCCACGTTAAGAACCGCTGATCTAATGAAATCAACGGGAACTTCATGAACTAATGAAATCAACGGGAACTTCATGGACGTAATGAAATCAGCGGGAACTTCATGAACAAAATGAAATCAGCGGGAACTTCATAAACGTAATGAAATCAACGGGGACGTCATGAACTAATGAAATCAACGGGGACCTCATGAACTAATGAAATCAACGGGGACCTCATGAACTAATGAAATCAACGGGGACCTCACTCATGAACTAATGAAATCAACGGGGACCTCATGAACTAATGAAATCAACGGGGACCTCATGATCGTAATGAACATTCAATGACGACATTACTATATATCTTCTTTTTATTTCACTTTGACTCGGGGCTCAGGTGGCTCATTACATGGCCAGAACGAAATTAACGCCAGCGAGTCTATTTGATAACATTTTACTGTTTTCTAATCTAAAAGATTTCGAAATATAAACCAACGGTGGCCTAACACGCGGCTCGCGATAAGCATGATGCTCTTCTGAGTTCTCATTGAGGTTCTTCTGTGTTCTCATTGAGGCTCTTCTGTGTTCTCATTGAGGTTCTTCTGTGTTCTCATTGAGGCTCTTCTGAGTTCTCATTGAGGCTCTTCTGAGTTCTCATTGAGGTTCTTCTGTGTTCTCATTGAGGCTCTTCTGAGTTCTCATTGAGGCTCTTCTGTGTTCTCATTGAGGTTCTTCTGTGTTCTCATTGAGGCTCTTCTGAGTCCTCATTGAGGCTCTTCTGTGTCCTCATTGAGGCTCTTCTGTGTTCTCATTGAGGCTCTTCTGAGTAAAATCGAATAAAATCGCGTAACTTTAGGGGAGTGAACAGGTTTTAAACTCTAGCTCTGAACGGAGTTTGCGGGATCTGATTGGTTGTATGGTTTGGAATGGAGCGGCGTTTGAGGGTGGCAACTGTGGCGACTGCCCCAGGCCCTGCGCTTAGGTAGGCCCCGCGTTTTGGTCCTGAACATGTATCGTCCTGGTTAATAGCCTATACATGTAGAACCAAAGAGTGGATGGTAGAACGATTGTAAAGAAACGAAAGAGGCACTCTTGTAATCCTTATTGAAGGTCAAATTCCGTAGCGATCTTTACTAGTACTCTGGCCCCGCGGGGTCATTGCTGGCACTAGGCCCCGCGCTTACCTAACACCGCAATTGGGTTTGGAGTATATGTGACGTAGTACTTGGGGGGGGGGGTGTCCCCGAGTTTGTCAAAATAACTTTACATTCTTATTCTAACTTGATTTATAGTTTAATTATAACATATTCCAACATATCGAGAATAATAATAAAATGTCCAATTATAAAATCTGACCGACGCCGCGCAGCAGTTTAGCATAATCGCGCAGCGAATTTTTTATAAAGTATTGCACAAAAAATGGATGCTGTGCAACTTTGCATACACGTTTTTTTTCACTTTGCACAAGAACCATCAAACCTTAGAGGGAACATTGTCTACAACATCTATAAACTGTCTACAACATCTATAAACTATAACTAAATGACCTATAATTCCGCCAGATCTATAAACTCCAGTTAAAAAGTCAACCTTGTTGTGAATGTGATATTTGAGAGAAATACCACACAAAAATGTCAATTCACTGAAAGTCACACACGTGATGGATCCTCGATCAGCTAAAGCCGTGATTCCCAAAGTGGGCGCTACCGCCCCTTGGTGGGCGCTGAAGCATTCCAGGGGGCGGTTAGGGCCACAGGTCCATTTAGAGGGGGGCGGTCAATAACCGTTAGAGAGGGGGTGAAAGCATAAAAGAACGAAGAAAAGATTTACCCCAAAAATGTTATTTATGTATTCAACTCATAACGTTTAATTTTTCGTTTAAAAACGTTTTGGTCGTTGGTTTAGTTGGCGGATATGTCCTCACTAGCATTTAGTTACGTTCAGTCACACACTTCCAGACTACGAGAGCATTTGATTTAAATTAATGTTAATATAAAGACAAAGATTTTATTTTCAAACACTCAAATATGAAAAAAAAACAGTAGTGCCACTATGACATCAAGACTCAGACAGTAGTGCCAC
>MUZC01002265.1:0-10092 GCA_002072015.1 Radix auricularia
GTCTCGTGGAATCCTGTGACGGTATCGTTCAGTGACCAACACCACAACACGAAACGGGTTTGCGAGGTTTATCATGGACACAGCTGACCTACAAGTAAACTGGAAATATTCACTGCTGTCTTGGAAATCTTGGTTGATTATAATCACTGTTCTCCAACATGATGCGATGGCCTCGGCGATTGCCTCCCCTAACACAACTCCGGGGTCAAGGTCACGATGACGAATGTACGTTGACATTCCAAGTCTTTGTTCCACAAATCTTTTAAGGTCACCGGTGACAAATTTATAATCCAGATCTTCGTAGGCAAAAAATACTCCTATCTTATAATCTCCAGGCAGATGTTGTCTAAAACCAAAGAAAATACCCAACAACTGAGAAACGATATAACTTCTGTATTTGTTGATGACAAATGCACACAGGAACCCAATGGCCATTAAAGAAAACAAAATAAGAGATACGTAGAAGAAAAACTGACCCCAACATTGGCGCCAGAAACCGTCCAGGTCGATGTAAGCGTCCGTGTAAGTCAGGACACCTTGTTCATTGATACAAGTAAAGTTTCCCTCACTATCTAGAGTGACTGCCGTCAAACGAAGCCACTGAAGAAACTTGATGTTTTGACATGCGCATGACAGGATATTGCCATCTAAAAATAACTCAAATTTCCTGGACTTGTGTGCCAAGAAATCTAATTCATCCATGATCTTTTCTTGCAAAGATGTAAAAGCATTGTAACGAATGTCCAGTCTTTCGAGGTTAGGGGTATTTGTCATACTAAATGGGATCTCTGAGAAGAGATTTTCTGAAAGATTCAATTCTGTAAGATTTGTGTTAGTTTTAAACAAATCCTCGGAAAAGGTACTTAACGAGTTTGATGACAAGTCAAGTCTTTTTAAGTTTATAAGACTCGAGAAAAGCCTCGTGCCTTGAGTTGAAATAAAATTGACGTCGAAGCCACATTTAGCGACTGCAAGGGTTTCAATTGCAGGAAATGTATCAAAAAATTTTGCTGACATTAATTGCATTTCGTTTCCTGAAGCTATTAAAGTCTTTAAACCAGTAAAACCTTCAATTGTGCCAGTTAATTTATATGCCCCGCAATATGAAATATCAAAGTATTCCACGTTTTCGGCTCCTATTATTTTTAACTTTCTGTCCAACCCTAAACAAGTTATTACTCTGCTAAAATCCATAAAAATAAGAGATCTAGAAAGAAACACTTTAACTTTTTTGAAATCATTAGACAATTTTTGGATATTAACTTTGGACTTCTTGAGTGCTAACATATGATCTTCGCGTACATACAACGACTCGTTGCTGTTAAAGTCAGTTTTAGATACGTTTGTGCTAGGTGACAAACTTGGAGGAATATTTTCTCTTTTAGATAGTTTCAAATTTAACTTTTCAGATAAGCTTGAGTTTTGTAATTGAGGCATAACGTTTACCGTTGGAAAAAGATTGTTTGAAAAACTTCTCGTTGGGGCTCTGAGAACAAAACTTTTCACGTGTTTTGCTCTTAACCCCTTTAAGAGGGCGACTTCACTTCCTAGCCATTGGTTTTCAGATAAATCGATGTTTTGTAGACACTTGTCCAAAGTCTTACTTATCAGTGCGTTCTCTTCTATGTAATACAAACAACAACCAATTAGTGAGAAATCTGAGACACAAATTTTTCTAAGTATCGTTGTTTTATTTTCATCGAGAAAGCCATCTGTCATATCATTTCTGCTTGCGAACCAAGGGACGGGCTTGTTAATACCTGTCAAACTTATAGTAGACATGTTCCTACCAACGAACGGATGCAGCAAGCTGAAAATATATGCTGTTCCGATTTTGATATTTGACACATAGAGTTTATCCAGCTTGTCCAGGGGCACAAGGAAATTGATGCTAACGCTCGTCATATAAAACATCATTTTCAGGTTTAAATATCTTAAGTTTTTTAGGTTTTTGAAACTGTCATCTGTTATAATTTCGGCATTACCAGTTATAATCAACTTTTCTAGTTTGGTCAAATTCTGAAACTCTTCACCAAAATACACGCGTTTACCTTGTGTGTCAATGGAGAGTGACGTCAGACTTACAATGTTACCAATAAAACCGTAACAGTACTGGTCCTTATCAAATGGTAAATTTTGTAACAAATCCAACGCTTTCAGGTTGTCAAGTTGTTCAAAAGCTGAAACTGAAAAACTTTTATCACAGATGTCAAGTTGATTCATTCCCAAATCAAGATTTTCCAATTTATGTAATCCAATGAAAGCTCTGGGCATGATCGTTTTAATTTTATTGTTGTTCAGATTCAGTGTTTGAAGTTGAGAGCAGTTTTCAAATATTCCATCGGGGATTGAGTCTAAAAGATTTCCTTCTAGATTTAAAATAGTTGTGTTTAGGGGAAACCACTCTGGTTTTAGGTGATCCAAATTGTTATTAGCACAATCCACAATGACGTCATGCTTTGTTGTTGTCACGTGACATGATGATGTTTCCGTAGCAGGAAGTGATGTTACCTCAACATCTTTATCAGTGTCAATATCTCTCTCACCATTTACCAGCAAATGTGGCGTTGAGGCCTTTAAACACAGAAATAGCAACAATAAAACATGTTTCATGTTGCCCAATTTTTGTTGTTCAGTTTATGACTAACTTTTTTTATTCTGCAATACACTTTTCTTGCGGGTCATTCGGAAATTCTATGGAATGAAAGAATGGCAAATAGTATTACATAACTAGAGAATAGAGAATTTAACATAGAAATAGCAAACTAACATAATTATCCTCTGTGTAATTACTTTTTAAAATAAAACTCAACAATCTTAATTTCACATTGAAACCAAATACAATATAATTCTTCTTTTTTTAAAAAAAAAAATAATAATAATAAAAAATAATAATTAAAAAAAAAAAAAAACACTGTTTATATCAGAATCTGTTAAATAATAATCACAGAATACAAAGTAATTGATTTTAACTAATGTTCTTTTATTTCTTGATTGTATTATTCCAAGTAATTTTTAACTAAGACTTTCGAACTGCTATATATTCAGTCGATATAAAGAAATCCACAATGGGTATCATATTCAGTGTGTGGGAGCCTGAATTAAGTTGCAGGCTTTTTAATTACAATTTGTTTTTAAAAAATGTATTATTGACATGTTTTTCGAAAACAATTGACTATACAAACACCGAAGTCCGAACAAATGTCCTGTGCGTCATAAACATAGTATGATGTATCTCAAAACTATCAAATTGGATAAATAATTGCAAATTTATAGAATACGGTTGTTGTTTCCTGTACTCTTGATCTTTCAATAGATAAATGTGGTGAAGTATAAATAAAACCGAAAATGTTGTTTCATGTACCTTTGATCTTACAACAGATAAATGTGGTTAAGTATAAATAAAACCGAAAATGTTTTTTCATGTACTCTTGATCTTACAATAGATAAATGTGGTGAAGTATAAATAAAACCGAAAATGTTGTTTCAAAAATTATGATGTAATGAAATAAAGGTACACATAGAATATATTTCAGCAGAAACGTTTTTGGAATTTGACGTCATCAAATTTTGAACACATAAATGCACCGAAATTAATCTTCGTTTTCCTATCGTATCAACTTTGGTAAGACATTAAATGTAATTGTCTTTTGTCATCATGTGACATCATGTTTTTTTTGTTTGTTTTTTTTGTTTTTTTGTTTTTTTATTATAATTATTTTTATTTATTTTTTTTTTTCAATTTTAATTATTTATTTATTTATTGTTCTTGTATTTGATTTGTTTCGTTTTTTGTACAGATAACAGGTCACAATTTCTGCTTCTCAATTAGTTTAAAGCCGCTATAGAAACTACTTCACGGGTCAGTTAAGATGAAAATGTCAGCAGCTTATTGCATACGGGCCGGGATCTGGACATTACAGGCCTAGAGTGTTCACTTGAGACAACGTTCACTTTAAGGTACTCAATGTACTCAGTATTCGCAATTTACTTAATGATATAAATAATACTTAAATGTAAACAATACCAACAATATACATATATACATAAATTACACAAGGTTTCCATTATTTATTGACCCACTCAAACCCATATAACATTTCACCAGAAAAATTTACTGTTAATCTCCATAAAATAACTCTGCTATTCTTTAAACAATAACTCAATTAAGACTGTGTATAATAATTCAGGACAATACATAGAATAAATGACGTTAAATAACTTTAAATTTTTGTTTCAAAAAGTTTTAAAGTCATTAAGATTTAAATCTTTAAGAGAGAAAATTACGTTGGGACTAGCAGAAATGTCAATTCTGTTTATATCATTACTGTTAACCATCGTAGTTGTTTTTTATGCATGTAAATAAAAACCTATTTCACTGTTTCTATTGTGTCATAATCAATTGATTTATACAAATCATTTTATCTTAACAAAAACATTCCTCTTTAAACATTAATTTATCTAAAGTATTGTTTTAATTATTTTTATTTAATAAGATATCAAGTTAGTTAACTTTCATTAGTCTTATCAATCTCACCTCAGTTTTAACATTTTGTCTAGATATCATGCACTAAGTCAGGCACAGAACAAGTCAAAGTTTCACCTTCAGACTGATAAAGATATTTTCTCAAACATTCATACTTATATAATATAAACTCTGACACGCATCGGGAAAATCACATTTTACATCAGCCTCATATCTACGGATCAGAGCAAGTAATTGCACAAAAACATGACCGACCGTAGCGAACAAAAACACATCAACATACCAGAGCAAGCAATATCAAATTTACCTACTAGAGCAAGCGATACTCCATTTACTGACCAGAGCAAGCAATACCATATTATCTGACCAGAGCAAGCGATACCATATTTAATGACCAGAGCAAGCGATACTCCATTAACTGACCAGAGCAACCAATACCATATTATCTGACCAGAGCAAGCAATATCATATTTACTGACCAGAGCAAGCAATACCATATTATCTGACCAGAGCAAGCAATATCATATTTACCGACCAGAGCAAGCGATACTCCATTAACTGACCAGAGCAAGCAATACCATATTATCTGACCAGAGCAAGCGATACCATCTTTACTGACCAGGGCAAGCGATACTCCATTTCCTGTCCAGAGCAAGCGATACCATAGTAACTGACCAGAGCAAGATATACCATATTAACTGACCAGAGCAAGCAATAGCACATCAAGTGGCACCAACCATGATTTGATTTAGTAAGATATCTTCCGAACAAAATCAACATTATTGCCATTAGGTAATATATCTTGTTTTGTTGCCTATTCATTAAAGCAGTGTTATTGACGTTTTAACTCCAAGAAGACGAAGATGATAAAATCCCCTTAACAACATATATCTTTTAAATCATTTTTCCTTAAATTTTTACTTTTAATATCGTAACAGGATGTTTTTCTACAGCTTCAGCCATGACTAAAAGCGTTGTATGCCTGCGACAAGTTATAATGCTATGGATCAGTGGCCACAAAAAGATATCTTGCCAGAGATGAACATAGAAATTTACAGTTCACTTCAACTAAAGGAAGTCATTTTAAATCGAGTTGAAATATTTAAGTATTTTCGCTTACTTTTTATTTTTGTACCAAAACCCTGAAAGATTGAATGACAAACAAGTTTGTTTTTTACACCCCCCTCCCTCACCCAACACAGACTTTGTATAACAAAGGTGCATTATGCTTAATGACGTGTANTATATATATATGTCTTATTGTATATATACGTCTCATTGTATATTTATGTTTCTCGTCTCACGTCTTATATCTTATTCATTCTTGTAATTTTTAAGGTTTAGACTTTTGTGAATATTACAATTATAAAAAATAATTAAGGTATCAAATTAAGTCATACATTAATTTATTAATATAAATCAAATTTAAAAAACTTGAAAGGATGAAAATGTAGTCATTAAAAATAAAATAAATGCTAAATAAAGTAAAACAATTAATGTCAATCTGAAAAAAAAAATGAATTTAAAAAGTTACAAATATAGATAAGGCTTTATGTCACAGTCGTACTAATAATTATATCTGGTCCGCTTGCTCCAAGATTCATAAAATTACTGTTACACAATGAATAACTTCTTTGCTGGAAAAACAAACTTTAATGGCCACCCTCCTTGCCACAACCCAACGTTTACACTAAAAACTCTCTAAACTTTTACACATATTCTAATGACGCAGTGGTTCTTAACGTGGGTTCGATCGAACCCTAGAGGTTCGGTGAGTCAGTCGCTGGGGTTCGGCGGAGGGAGGTCAAGACAGTACCCGACTCAAGGCATCTATATTACTACTAATAATGAAGGGTTCGGTGAATGTGCATATGAAACTGGTGGGGTTCGGTACTTCCAAAAAGGTTAAGAACCACTGTAATAACGTCATTAAAACAATTACTCTTGCACGTTCTCTAACCTTTAACCAAAAACTTGAATAACACAAAAGCGACCACCAAACACACCAACGTGCGTCACTCACACAGGTTACAATGACAAATTGGTGATCTGCACCAAAAACGATAACAATATAAGTTAACTAACAGCACATTAAACCCAAAATCGTCTTAATAAAAGAACAGTCTATAGTATGGCTCTAAATCCTCTTGTAGACCACACTACACACTCAGTACAACACTGTTCATTTTTTTGTGTATGTTTATTCCTCATAATAATAGACAATAAAATTGAGATAATGGAGTTATGGAAGAATTAAATATTTAAGTACTCTAACAGTTCCGTCTCACTTAGCGTACTTACATTAATATCAAACTTTTATCACTTTTATGTACCAGTACATTAGTGTCACGTTCGAAAAATACTACAGCCCTTATGTTTTTCAACTTAGTACCATTTACAGTAGACTTAAGATTCATTATGGATTTGGACGTTTTTGCTTAGAAACGTTAACATATTTTAATATAGTTTTTAATTTCTAAAAAAAAAAATTATCTAGGCTTGTCATTCCTTTTATTAAAATTTAGTTGTAGGTGCTAATTAACAAGGAGGAATTCACCACCCACAACATTTATGTCACTCAGATCACTCTATTGACTCATGTTTTAACTCTATTGGCTCATGTTTCAACTCTATTGACTCATGTTTTAACTCTATTGGCTCATGTTTCAACTCTTTTGGATCATGTTTCAACTCTATTGACTCATGTTTCAACTCTATTGGCTCATGTTTCAACTCTTTTGGATCATGTTTAACTCTATTGACTCATGTTTCAACTCTATTGGCTCATGTTTCAACTCTTTTGGATCATGTTTAACTCTATTGGCTCATGTTTAACTCTATTGGATCATGTTTAACTCTATTGGATCATGTTTCAACTCTATTGGCTCATGTTTCAACTCTATTGGTTATGTTTCACTCTATTGCTTCATGTTTCAACTCTATTGGCTCATCTTTCAACTCTATTGCTCATGTTTCAACTCTATTGGCTCATGTTTTAACTCTATTGGCTCACGTTTCAACTCTATTGGCTCATGTTTCAACTCTATTGGCTCATGTTTTAACTCTATTTGCTCATGTTTTAACTCTATTAGCTCATGTTTTAACTCTATTAGCTCATGTTTCAACTCTATTGGCTCATGTTTCAACTCTATTGGCTCATGTTTCAACTCTAATGATTCATGTTTCAACTCTATTAGCTCATGTTTTAACTCTATTGGTTATGTTTCAACTCTATTGGCTCATGTTTTAACTCTATTAGCTCATGTTTTAACTCTATTGGCTCATGTTTCAACTCTATTGGCTCATGTTTTCACTCTATTGGCTCATGTTTTAACTCTATTGGCTCATGGTTTAACTCTATTGGCTCATGTTTCAACTCTATTGGCTCATGTTTTAACTCTATTGGCTCATGTTTTAACTCTATTGGCTCATGTTTTAACTCTATTGGCTCATGTTTCAACTCTATTGGCTCATGTTTCAACTCTAATGATTCATGTTTCAACTCTATTAGCTCATGTTTTAACTCTATTGGCTCATGTTTCAACTCTATTTGCTCATGTTCAACTCTATTAGCTCATGTTCAACTCTATTGGCTCATGTTTCAACTCTATTGGCTCATGTTTCAACTCTATTGGCTCATGTTTTAACTCTATTAGCTCATGTTCAACTCTTTTGGCTCATGTTTCAACTCTATTGGCTCATGTTTCAACTCTATTGGCTCATGTTTCAAATCTATTGGCTCATGTTTCAACTCTATTGGCTCATGTTTCAACTCTATTTGCTCATGTTTCAACTCTATTAGCTCATGTTTAACTCTATTGGATCATGTTTCAACTCTATTGGCTCATGTTTCAACTCTATTGGATCATGTTCAAACTCTATTGGCCCATGTTTGAACTCTATTAGCTCATGTTTAAATCTGATAGAGTACAGTAAGTTTTGTACTTCAACCTTATCAGCTGTCAAATTTGTAGAATCAACTAAGTTACAACCACATCAGTGGCATGTTCTTATACTACTTAAGGCTCTAGCTTTTCATTAAAGTAGCATTACGTTTAGAAGTAAATATAGGCAATATGGAGCTTGAAACTTTGTCAAAAGTAACGTTCATATACTTAATGATAGTTCCTCTATTTCTCTTATTATTTTTCGCATAAGGCTTCTCACTTTTTTAATTCTCTTATAAAACTGTTTTTGTCAACAACTAAATGAAGGTTGAAACTTAGCTGCCCCTAGTCAGGTGCCACCCAAAGCATTTGCCCCTTTGCCTCCCACCCCTTCACTACGGTACTGATTGGGGAGATATCGGGATTCGGCATATAGTAAAAAAAACATATACGGTCACCCCCTATAAGTGTTATAAATATTTTTTCACCTGTTACCATCGCAGATGTGTACTCAACAATTTGCAAAAAGTTTCATGCTTCTACCTACACGGGAAATAGGAAAATTAGTTATTTTTATATATCTCATATATCGGGAAAAAACTTTTTGTGCCCCTGGACCCCATGAGTGGGAGTTTATTGCATTTGCGTTAGAAGAGCGTACTTAACAACTTCCAAAAGTTTCATCCTTGTACCTACACGGGAAATAGTCGAATTGTGGATTTTCAGTATTTATATAGCGTATATTAGTTTTTAAAAAAAAACACCTACATTTGGGGCCCCGGCTCCCAGTAAGTGATAATTTAATTTTTTGCTCACCTGTTACCACTGCGGGGGTGTACTCAACAATTTCCTCAAATTTCATGCTTCCACATAATCAGAAAGCTTATCTTTTCTTGAGACGTGATTGTATTTCGTTGTCTGCATTTTGTTAATATAGCCCACTTAAGAAAAAGTACATTTGGGCCCCCGGTACCTCATAAGTGAGAATTTTATTATTTTTTTCGCCATCATTGCCAGGAGAGTCTGCTCAATAATTTCCAAAAGTTTCATGATTTTACGACACGATACATCAAAGAAAAAGCGTTGAGTTTAATTCTAATATAAGAAAAAACATTTGGGCCCCCGTCCCCCAATGAGTGTAATTTATAGAATGAATGCCATTATTGTCGGAAGAGTGTGCTCAAGAATTTCCAAAAGTTTCATGGTTTTACCTACACGGTAAATTTGAGAATTAGTGATGAGTGAGTTTTTAATATAACAAAAACTACATTTAGGCCCCGGCTCCCATGAGTTGGAAGTTTAAAATTCTTTCTCGCAAAATATCGTTGGGGTAGCGTACTTAACAACTTGCCAAAGTTTCATTCTTCTACCTACACGGGAAATAGTAGATTTTCAGTATAGCGTATATTTGTTGTTTTTTTACAATTCATTTGGGCCCCCGGCTCCCCATGACTGGAAATTTTAAAATTCTTTCCGGCCAAATATCGTTGGGTAGCGTAATTAACAACTTGCCAAAGTTTCATGCTTCTACCCATCCGTAAAATAGGTCTACTCACCAAGTCGTCAGCTACGCTCCTCTGCAGATACACGCATTCTCTGTGTTCCTAAGACAAGAACTAAAACATTTTTGCGAAAGGTCATTCTCTTTTTGTGCAGCCAAACAATGGAATTCTCCTCCATTACACATCCGTAGCATTTCAACTGCTAAGTCATTCAAGA
>MUZC01002269.1:8700-22456 GCA_002072015.1 Radix auricularia
ATAATAATAATAATAATAATAATAATAATAAAATGATGATTTATATAGCGCTGTATCCCAGCAAGGAGCCAGGCTCACAGCGCTTTACATGGAAACAAAAATACAGGAAGACTGATTTTAATTTCAATCTTAACAACAGAAAATTGTTCATCTTAAACGAAAAATTGAATCCTGCTTTGTATTTTCTTACGCTTCCACGACAATTACATAATAAGATCATAGAAAAAATATTTAGAAAAAGTACAAGATGGTAATAAAATTTTTAGCGCATTTTCGAGAAGCCGAATGCGCTAGTGCATCCGTTTTGTCCGTCCGTCCGTCTGTCATTACCCTAGATCTCAGCATCCATATGTCCCAGACCCATGATGTATATATGTTTTTTGTATGTCCTGACCTGCCATTTGTGCATCAACACTCACTTATTCGATCCGTTAAAAAACGCTGTTAAAACTACCAAAAAACATTGCGAAACGAGAGATAACACTGGTGCAGGAAACGGCCGCCATTGCCGGAAGTTGAATAGCGTACACAAAAAATTTTGTTTTTTTTTGTTGACGTTATTAGAATATGTGTAAAAGTTTAGAGAGTTTTACGTCATCATTTGTGGTGACTTCAATCAAGATCTTAGAGGCTATGGGGCATAAATTAAAAACTTTTTCGAAACAAGCATCAACATCCAACTACTTTCAACAGGATTGGCAACCACGATCTATAAAACAACAATTGACGGAGTATTTGGGCGATTAGCTGATTACAATTTAGAATGTTTCATTTATGAGTCCTATTTTAGTGACCACAAACCACTTGTAGCTAGATTAAAGGGAAAATAAAAAAAAAATTAAATGTAAAGAAATGACTTTTAAATTAAAAAAAAATTCAGGTATATTCATTACACTAGAAATTTCATAAATATATGTCTAAAATCTAAACACAATTACTGACAACTACATAATGCTATATCTAACATTTGTACTGATACATAATATGAAAATGCGCTAACACGTCCTGAGTCCAAAAATCGACAAGGCTTAACATGATTTTTTTAATGGAAATTATTATTTTAAAAGAAAAATAATTTTTATTTTCGGAAAAGCACACATAATTAAATAAATGTAATCATTTTAGAATAAATTTAATTTGATAAGAATAATTTTTATTATTATGAAAATTAAGTTCTTTTTATGTCTTAACTTATTTTTTTTAAAAAAACCTAATAAATGTTATTATTTAATTGAGATACATTTTCTAAACGTAATAGTGATTGATTGGCTATATGATTAATATTCTTAAAGAAGAATTGAGAAAATAAAAGTATAATGAACTAAAATAAATATAATCTTTTTTTAAAAAATATGGTAATGTAATCGTACTTTTTAAAAATACTATCTTGTTAGATAATGCATCCGGAAACGTCATCGAAGAAGCCGTTCCATTAGTTAATAAAGGTAAAACTTAATAATTTATATTTAATATGTTTATACAATTATTTTATTTTTCAGTGCCTTTTACATACCCTTATAAAAATTCTATGTTTTAGAAATAAAAAGGTGTAAGTGTATTAATGAAATAATTGACTCACATTTAATCAACATTTTTTAAAAGAATAATTAATTGTTTGTACTTTAACTATTGGAATCATATTACAAAATTTAAAAAATCAAAATGACATAGCAAACAACACGTAATGACTATTTTTAACTTCGTAATATTGTATTTAATTGTGCCCTAACTTACTTTTCTATTCATGATCCTTATATTGTTAAAAATTAAAAGTGGATATAATCGCAGACTAAATGATGTAAGAACTGATGTCTTGAAGAATCTACATTAATTGGCTTTATACCTACATTTTATCAAATTTAGAAGAAAAAAAATATCAAAGGAAATTCAGTTACGAAAAATTATTTTTCATCTAAATAATACATTTTAAATTTAAAAAAATTCAAATTCAGACAAAAACAATAAATGTGTTATTAAAATATAAATATTATTACTGATATCATACACAAACAATTATAAATTATAATGTAATTGTGTAAAATAGCAATTCATTCATATATATGAAAATCATTGTGCGTCATATTGTTTAGAGAGGCGCACTATTAATGTTAACTTTTATTTTTTCCCCATAACCCGTTTTTTCCGAGGTCGTAGGGTATTTTAATGTTTCCATTAGAACATTCTCGCGCTTAATAGACACTTGCGATGCCCAAACCTCTCCAGGCTAGTGCAGGACTTTCTTAGCTTTAGTAATTTCTCAATATTTTTATAGTGGCTTTTCCTGGGCTCGATCCCAGACGCTAATGCTTTTAGGAAAATGAAAATGGAATCTTAAAAGTGTCTTAATAATTTTTTAAAGCAATAAAATGAGGTACTTAATGTCTCAAGACATTGGTAAATTTGTTATATTAAAAAAATCGGAAAATTGTGAGTAACATTTTTATGCAATTGAATATTTACATCAATAACTGTTTCGCTAAGCCTACAATTACATCCTTTAAGAAAAACGGTTGTTTTTTTGGTGGTCACGCGCATGAACATAATACAAAATAACAGAGAAACGAATGTCCTGAGTCCATAAAAACCTTTTATCCCGACATGAATCTACGATTGTCAGTGAAAAATCTTAATATAGTACATGTAATTCTTGAAGTTTGGTATATTCTGTACAACTAATCAGTCTAAATTTCCGCCATACAAGATAAAAAAAAACCATTGACGACAAAAAAGTAATATGTAGACTGAGAAAGGTAAACAGTACAAGACAATTTTAACGCAATATCCTCATGGCACAAATTTCGTAGACATGTTTTGCACAGGCCAAAAAATTCCCCAAAAAGGTAGGTTTACTGAATAACCTGGAAAATAAACAATAAAATAATAAAAATATTATCATTATCATAGTCTGTCGTTTCTTCTGGGGCATTGGCTACTAACAACTGCCATCCAACCATCGCGATGCTGCGCCTATCTAACTGACCCCATTTATGTTCACTCGTTTAGTAGTCTTCCTCCACTTCTCTAGGTCATATTTGGTCGACATCTTTTCCTCTTGTCCTGGAGTTCCCAATTGAGCACTTGTCTCACAATGCTGAATGCTAGAGGTCTGATTTGGTGATGGCTTTGGAAAATGAATTCAGAGAATTGTTCAGATGCACGTGTTTCTAAATTTAAAAAGCTTTTTCGAAATAGCTGCTGTTTTTCGACATGTTTCTGTTCCATATCACAAAAAGGCTTTATTTTGGTGTTAAAATCCTGGAGCGTTAAGTTCCTGCAGCTCCAAAATTGTAATTATCTTTTAAATGATGTTATTGCTTTGCAAATTCCCACTTTTAAGTTATGTCTGTCTAGTCATTGATGCTACTGAGGTATGAAAAGCTGTCCTCCTCCTGCAGAATTTTTCTGTCTAGTGTTATTGATTAATGTATTTATTTTAAGATTTTTTCCTATATTACCTTATGATATTAAGACCAACGCAAGCAGAGAATTATGATGCATGATAAGTTTTCTCCAGCATCTGTTGTTGTGTGTTATGTTAAGGCCAGATCATACGCTTAATGCAGGTTATCTAACATAGTTTAACAGTGTCCGCTGGATACTATTACTCTTCTACTCTTTAGACATTTTCATTACCCAGTAAATGGTTAGCAAGAATAAGAAAGGCGAAAGTAAACTCCGGTGTGTACCGGACAGGAGCAATCCCAATCGTAATTTCCTTGCAAGAGGCCATTATTATGACATTTAATTTTTTTTATTTCTTATAGTGTCTTATTAACTTCTACGGGGTTGGATAGTCATCACTAGTGAACGTCTTTTCATAGTCCATAAAGTTGATGTAGAGTGGTGAGTTCCTATGTAGGGAATGTTCCCATATAATTCTCAATGCATGATCATTTTTATACATTAAGATTTGTGTCTATTGCCTCCCTTATTATATTTAGCAGACCTGTTTTAAATACTTCACTTGTTATGGATAGTAGTTAAAATTCTATAAATGGAGCAATGGAAATTATTATTTTAAAAGAAAAATTAATTAATCGATAATATTGTTAAAGCTAAAATTAAAGATGTATGACGTCATTTCACTGAAAATTTCAAGGGAAGTAATAAAAACACGCAATCAGTATGTCTATTAGGTTATTTTTAAAATATAGTTAACAATGAAAATAATTTAAATAACGTATTAAAATTGAGGCACTTGAATGAAAATTTCAAATTAATTTTATAAATATTAAATTAAAAACATAGAGATAATCTTTTTATTCAAAGTGGTTCGAAAGCTATGATTTATTTTCTAAGACCTCATAATCTCTTTTTTCACTATTTCGTTTTCCTTCACATTTTGTGCCCTTTTATTGCATTTTTTAAAATGCCCATAACCTAAGTATCTAATTTAATTAAATTTGAAGCACGTACTATTGTTAGGGGATATATTTAAAAATAACTAGAATCTAGTTCAATATAATGTCAATGTCAATGAATTTAAATTTTGTTATTGTTCAATAGTTAAAAACAATGTTTTTTTTTTTTTTTATTTTTTTTTTTTAAATATCAATGTCCTTATAAAAAAGGGTTATTTCAAAGCATACTCTTTCTGTATTTCCTTAATGGAGAAGTTTGTACTTAAAAAACAAATAATGATAAAATAAAAACCATTATTAATTATTTGTTAAAAAATACCTATTTTCTACTTTTAATCACTATTTGATCGATTTAAATAATTTTAATCGATAAAATAATTTACCGATTAATCGAGCAATTAATCGGTAATTTCCGCAGCCCTAATTAATAAACAATACAATAGCCCATATAACATAAACTGTATCAATAAGGAACATAGTACACGTATCCATTGCAGTTTAAAAATTCCACAATATATTCTTCTAGTTAAGACACAAGGGAAATAACTAAATAAAAACATTTCAAAAACAATTTTACCTATTCGCCTCAGATGTTTGGCTTTAATCAAATTTTATCACATAATTTATGAAATCAATCATATTTTTTTTTAAGTTAAGGAATAAATCTACACAAAGCGTTGCAAGAACTTGTATATATAAAATAAATACAGTTCTGTGTTGTTGTTGTTGTTGTTGTTGATTTAATGTGTTGTTTAATTTTTTTTTTTCATGTAAATAGATTATAAATAAATTCCTACAAAGTTTAAGAAAATAAAATATATCAGAAGAAATAGCGTTCATAAGACATACAATGTGTTTTAGATATAATTAATAAAAATGGGACGAGAAAAGATTTGAATTAAAGAAATAATTTAATGTTAAATATAAAATGCTACTTTTGCTAGCATAGACATAAATTATAGTAGTATGTTTATTCGCAGCTTACAAACATGGAAAAATATGAATTGTGTAAATATGTGGTCACAATTTATTTAATTTTAAATCAGCACACAGGCATGTTTTTTTCGTATCCTAGTCTTCTTTCTGTGAGTTAATCCAACAGACACGATGCTTTTAATTTTTAGTAGATTAGAGAATGTGAAAAGGATTATACTTTAAAAATAATATATATTTTAACAAAATATAAAGAAAATAAATTCTGAATCTCTAGAGTGGATCTGAATTACTTAAATTTAATCTATGTAACATTTGGACTGTGGAATTAACAATAAATGTATCAATTAATCGGTAAAAAATTGTATCGATTGCAATTGTTTTAATGGATAAAAAGGTATTTAAATTAATAAATATATTTTACTTCTTCAAAGAAAGAAGTTATGAATAAATAATTAATTATTAATAATCCATAAAAGTTTGTTTGTTTTGTTTTCTTTTTTCATTCGACCTTCTTTGTTTAAAAAAAGTGCTCTAAATTGTAAACTTTAAAATGTGCCGTTTTTTATATGAATATTGTCAGGTTTCGTTGTCTAGGGTTCAGGTTCCCGAGTTCACACCAACAACTGGCGTACAATAATTCGACTCAAGTCCTTTTCTCAACAGTAATCTTTATTATATTCATAGACACTTGTCAACTATGTACAACTTCTGGTCTTCTCACTATCACATATCTCCGTGTCTCTTAGTTATAATCTAGGCCCGGCGAACAGTCAAACCGGCCAACACGGCAACCCTAAAACTCGGATATCCCTCGTGTTCCGGACCCCTGGCGACTTGTCACCACGCCACTGGTCTTCGCAACATATCTCCTTGTCTATCCCGCCACACATCGAGACACACGAGTTTTATACCGTGGGCCTGGACAGACCTTGCATGGACTGAACACCGCCCCCCCCCCCGTGAAATCGTTCACAGCTCAAAACATGAGCTTGTGACCAGGCAAAAAAAACAACTTAAAAACTCAGTGATTCTCATACCCCTGACATGTCCCCCCTCTTCCCTTAGATTCTACTCCCAGTAGAATCTTACATTTATTACAACATCAAAAAAATTAAACAGGGTATGGAATCACTAAACCTTCATAGCACATTATGAAAATAATCGGCCTTAATACATGAAACAACATCATATTCATAATCCTTTAATCTATTACATCATGGAAAACAAACTACTGCCGCTTTAGCAAACGGAAGCAGTCCTCTACTCGAATTACATAGTTCCATAAAATCAAACAAATATTTCATTTTAGCAGCAATTACAACAAAATTTGCACATGCGAGGTCTTACATTATTAGACATACGTGATAATCAATTTTTATACCAATATACACATACAATATACTTATATATATATACATCCGATCTCAGGTGAAAAAAAGTTATAGGTATACAAGATCTCAGATGAAGAAAAATTATATATATACAAGATCTCAGGAGAAAAAAACAACAACCCAAGAACAACATATTTTTAAAAATTACAAAATTACCAATCAGGCAAAACAAAAAATGCTAGTACTTGTCCACCTCATGGGACCTTTTAAAGAGCAATCTCTGCCTTAATGATATTTTCTTTACCGAGACCTGTGCTATTGAGATCTCCCATCTCACTATAGCCACATTCCTATATAAATGCAGCCCGCCATTCCTGCCACCAGGAACTTGGTTAATTGTATTACCAAAAACTGCCCATCACTCCTGTTGCACAGGACGTACTAAATTATATTTCAGTACTGCTTATCTCCCCTGCCATACAGGTCTGGCTAAATACTAGTTCATGCTCCTCATTATTGGCATAACCCACATTTTTATTGTGTAAATGATCAAAATCATAACATATCTACAACATGGACACTCCAGATTACTATATTAACAGGTTACACAGGTTGCTTTAACTTACTCTACTGGTTCCTCATATAAATTCTTACGATATTTATTCCAGAATTGCCTCCAGCATGAGGTAATCTTACAGGGATAACCACTATCCAAACTGTAATATTTCATTCAGCATGATTGTATTTAGTCAGACCTGTATGGCGGGGTAGATAAGTGGTACTGAGATATAATTTACTACGTCCTGTTACAAATATTATATTTAAACATTAACTATGTGTTTACTTAATTAACAATAACAAATTTTTAAATTCATTGGAATTAAATGGAACTAATTATATTTAAACCTATCTCCTAAATTTAAACTCGTTTGAGTTCAACGGACAGTTTTTTGATCAAATTAGTGGAGTTGTCATGGGAACAAAAATGGGACCAAGTTATGCATGCATATTTATGGGCCATTTAGAACACCTATGGAATAAAAATTACAAAGGTATTTGTCCAGAGTACTACAAGAGATACATCGACGATTGTATTGGAATAACCAAAATGGACATGCAGCAATTGCAAAATTTTATTGACTTCATTGGTGGCTTCCATCCTTGAATAAAATTCACATCAACTGTTCATAGGAGTACTGTTAACTTTTTGGACATACAAATAAATTTAAAAGAAAACAAAATTTCAACATCCATCTTTTACAAGCCCACAGACAGCCATAGTTTCCTTCTATATACATCGTCCCATCCTCAATCTTGTAGGAACTCTATCCCATTTTCACAACTACTAAGACTTAAAAGACTCTGCACTGATGAGGCAGACTTCTTGGAAAGAAGTGATGAGATGCTGGACTTTTTTAGAAGGAGGTCATACCCGGAAACAATCTTAACATCAGCTGTCAATAGAATTAAAGGCATGACCAGACAGGACACATTTACATCATCTGTTCACGATCAATGTGATAGATGCAAATTTGTTTTAACTTTCCATCCCCATAATTTTAAGGCCCGCCAGGTGATTCTCAAAAACCGATCAATCCTTATGGCTGACCCTCTTACTCAGCAGGTCTTCAAAAAACCTCCTCTTTTTGCTTTCCGGAGAGATAAAAGCCTCAGAGACATACTTGTAAGAAGTCACCTTCCCACAATGAAAGCACATATTGGAACAAAAGGTTGCAACCGTAACCGTTGCAATACATGTCCATATGTGGTTGAAATTAACAAAATTTCTTTCCCTCTTGAACAATTCTTAATAAAAGATGGATTCACTTGCACCTGTCGCAACGTGATTTATGCAATTATTTGCAAGAGATGTAAAAAAATTTATGTGGGTGAGACAGGTCGTCGTCTTGGAGATCGGTTTAGAGAACACCTGTACAATATAAATAAACAGGCTCAGTGTCCTGTTTCTAAACACTTTAACAGTGTTGACCCCGATGGCATTTTGGATATTGTAGTTACTGGTATTCTATATGCAACCAATACCCATGATAGAGTCCACATGGAAAATAGACTCATAAAACGATTTGGTACGTTGGCTCCATATGGAATTAACCAAATCCACAATTTTACCTGACTGCAAAATCGTTTTCCCGTTGTGGTTTTCACTGTTACTTTAGATACTTCAACTTCCTCCTTTTTCTTATATTCTATGTCCGTGTTTATTTTTATTTTTGTCTTTCATTTCTTTTCATTTTATCAAGTATACTTTAATATGTTTTAATTCTAATATATATATGTAAGTACATGTTATTGTTTTTGTACTGATGAAGGCATGAGCCGAAACGTCTACCATTGATTGTATTAGTCGTTAATAAAGCTTTAATTTATTGTTTCCTTACACAAATAGTCTGTGTAATTTGTTGTTTTTTCTCCTAGAAATACAATTTTTGAAAAGTAAAAACTTAAGTAATGAACATTTTATGACATTTTTAGTTTAATGACGTCGTATATCTTATTTTAAGGTTTAATAAAAATTATTGATTGCTTATTCGGTAATTTTTCAAAAGTAAACGATTAAATTTAAATTCATCGAAAACAGAATTAATATCTATATCTAATAGATCATCTCACTCATAAAAAGCGTATAAAACTACGTCAATTAATGTATGTTTTTAAACACTTATCTTGAACAACAACTAATTATTTGACTCTTATATCCTGATAATTCAGTCCTTTTATTACAAATAGTTGCAATTATTTAATAAATGTGAATTATATGTTTAATAATCAAGTAGTTTTTTTCTATTATTACTTTTTTTTACAGACAAGGAAAGTATATAAAGATATAAATTGGAAAAAATATACAATCGATAGCCACCAAAATAATAAAGAAATTAATGAACATTTCTTAGACACAATAAACAACATAAACCTAGAGATGATAGTAGAGAAAGCAACTAGGAAAAACAAAATACTAGATTTATCCCTAGCAAACAGACCAGGACTAGTAGTAGACTGCACAATAATTCCTGGGCTGTCTGACCATGATATTGTTAGGGTAACCAACACAATTAAAACTAAAATAAATAAGATGCCTAGAAGAACAATATATCTTTGGAATAAATGCAATTTAATAAAATTACACCAATCAGCTTCTAATTTGCAACAAAATTTCCTAAGTAAATTCAGCATAGTTAGCCTTGTAGAAGAAATATGGAAGGAAATAAACAAATGTGTAACAACCATAATGGATCAGAATGTTCCAACAAAAATAACTTCAAATAGAATTAATAAATGCTGGTTCAATTTTAAATAAAAAAAGTATTGCAAACTAAAGGAGAATTTATTTAAGAAATTTAAGGCTACCAATTTAGAAAGGATACACAAAAAATAATTAAACATTAAGCACCTGACACAGAAACTTAGCCGTAACCTCCAAAATAATTATATAAACGATATGATAACTCAAGATAACAATAAAAACTTATGGTCCTTTATCAAATCAAAAAAAATGGAGCCTTCAGGTATAGCCACACTAAAAGGCTCAAATAATAAAACCTATAATGATAATGAAAATAAAGCTAATATCCCTAACAAATATTTTGCATCATCATTTTCTGCCTCAGGTGACAAGGAAATTTCAATAAATTTAAATAAATTTGAAGAAATATGTAACATAACTGTAGATGAGATAGGTATACATTCACTCCTAAAAAACTTAAAAATAAACAAAGCTACTGGCCAAGATGAATTACCTGCCAGAATATTAAAAGAATTAAGCAATGAACTGTTCCCAATCCTTGTAGTTCTTTTTCAAGCCTCTCTAAACCAGGGTAAAGTGCCCGAGGATTGGAAATTAGCCTATTTAACGCCGCTCTTTAAGAAAGGCGATAAGTCAGACCCTGGTAATTACAGACCTGTATCACTTACTTGTATCACATGTAAATTACTGGAAAACATAATATATAGCAGAATAGTTAACCACCTTGACAAATATAATGCCCTATGCCCGCACCAACATGGCTTTAGAAAGAACAGATCATGTGAAGCACAATTGATAGGCCTAATAGATGATCTATCAAAAGGCATAGATAATAATGATCAAATAGATTCAATATTACCAGACTTCTCAAAAGCATTCGACAAAGTTCACCACCTTAGTTTACTCAAAAAACTTAAATACTTTGGAATCTCAGGTCCCTTACATCACTGGATCCGAGATGTCCTATTGGGTAGGGAGCAAACTGTAATAATTTATGGTTCTAAATCTACACCAATAAAGGTTAACTCAGGAGTTCCACAAGGAACTGTCCTAGGTCCCTTACTATTTTTAATTTATATAATAATAATAAAATGATAATTTATATAGCGCTGTATCCCAATATATAAGTGTATATAAATGACTTACCCAACAATATCTCAAAAGGAACTAAAGTTAGGTTATTTGCTGATGAGTGTATAATCTATAGAACAATCAAGTCAGAACAAGATAGCAAAATTTTACAAAAAGACTTAGATGAATTAATAAAACGGGAAACTACCTGGAGTATGTCCTTCCACCCAGAAAAATGTCAACTGCTAAGAGTAACAAAGAAAAAGAAATAAATAAATTCAAAATATTTTATTTATGGAAAAGAACTAACCCAAACTAAAGATGCGAAATACTTAGGAGTCATAATAAATGAGAAACTATCTTGGAATCCCCATGTCAATGAAGTTATTAAAAAATCAAACAAAACCTTAGGCTTTATAAAAAGAAACTTTTACAAATGTAACAAAGATATAAAACTAAAATGCTATATCACCCTGATGAGACCTATACTAGAATATGCATCTTCAGTATGGGACCCATCCACCAAAGAAAATATTGATAAGTTAGAACAGATACAAAAAAGAGCTGCCTGTCAGGTATCGTTCTCTAGGGTTTATGGTTCCCGGATTCACACCAACACTGTTGTACAATTAATGCAATTCAAAGTCCTTTTCAACAGCACAACCTTTATTGACAGGCAGTAAACTTGACATCAATGTAATCACCAATGACGGCGTACAGTCCAGCCAGCCAACACACAACTCTAACAGTTCCGCTCTTCTCGTGTTCACCCACCGGTGATCTCTCGACACGCCACTGGTCTCTGCCGCATAACCCTTGTCCTCTCTCACTGCGTATGTCCTCTCACACATCGAGACACCCCCGTTAAATACCCGTGACCCCTGGACAGACCTTGGGTGGACTGAACACATTCACACGTGGATTCCCCCCGTGAATTCGTTCACCCGTCAAACACGATCTTGTGACCAGGCAAAAATACAACTTTACAACGCAGTGGTTCTCATACCCCTGACATGTCCCCCCTCTTCCCTTAGATTCTACTCCCAGTAGAATCTTTTATTTACAACATCAACAAAAATAGTCAGGGTATGGGATCACTGCACATCATAATACATTATTATATACTTCGTTAAAAAAATTCTCATAGCGAATGCATAGCCAGAGTTCCAAAAATCATAATCATAACTCCAATCTATATTTATCATAATCCCATGGCAAACTCTTCATGAGAACTATCCTTATTTATACATTAATATAATTCATACAATTTCAGGGGAAACAATACAAATAATTTTACAATTTAAGCACACTAAACAATCAAAGAAAAACGTATAGTGCTTGTCCACCTCGTGGGACCCTCTTACTGGAGCACTTCATGCTCTTATATAATCATCCTATGTATATTTAAATTCCCCATAGAGGGATCTGCACGGAGCAGTCGTTGCTCCCCTACGAATCTTTTGAGTCCCCATAGAGGAACTTCACATGTATATTTAATGTCCCCATGGTGCGTGGGACGCCTGTGTTATGGGGATCTTCGATCCATCTATACCTATTTTTACATTTCATCTTGAACATCAACTTATCATAATCATCAAAGAATTCAAATCAGTAACCAATTCTCATCATACATGTCATAATAGTAAACAAAAAGTCATGAAAACCCACATTTCATCCAATCATGTATCTCATGGAAATAGCAACAAAAAGTCATGAAAACCCACATTTCATCAATCATGAAACTCATGGAAATAGCAACAAAAAAGTCATCAACACACACATTTCATCAAAATTATTAATCTTATCGGACAAGTCTAACATCATAAAAAAAAAAAAATGTCCTGATTTTACAGTTCTCGTCCCCCCGAGTCGCTCTTGATTTTCACGTGGAGCTCTGTCCTGTAATTGTTGTTTTGTTACGGTCTGGTATTCTGTTTACATGTCACTGTCTCTTTCTCTACTACCCCGTAGTTTCTGTTTGTGGGTCAAACACACCAACCAACCCAGCGGCGTTATTCCCATTTTTCCTTGGTTATATATATGAGTATTTTCTCAACTCCTGTATCTTCTCTATTCCCACCCTCCAAGTCGAGATAAACAATCCGCTATCACGTTTTGTTCGCCTTTAATGTATTGAACCTCAAAATTAAATTCCTGGAGGATTAATGCCCACCTTGTTATTCTTGAGTTTGTGAATGTTGTTGTATTTAAATGTTTTAGCGCTTGATGGTCACATTGTAGCACAAATCGTGACCCCAATAAATAGTATGCAAGTTTTTGAACCGCCCATATTATCGCTAAACATTCTCTCTCAATAGTAGAATACCTTGTTTCCCTATCCATCAATTTTCTACTTATGAATTTGACTGGATGTAAAGTTTTGTTTCTATTTTGCAATAAGCATGCACCTATGCCTTTCGTGGACGCGTCTGTTCTTATTATAAATGTTGATTTAATGTCAGGTAAAATTAAGATAGGTTCACTACTCAGGTATTTTTGGATTGCATCCAGTGTTTGTTGGCATTCACTTGTCCAACGAATATTATTTGGTTGACCTTTTTTTGTAAGGTCAGTTAAGGGTGCTGATAGTGTTGAAAAGTTAGGTATAAATTTATTGTAATAGGAAATGAGACCCACTAAACTTCTCACCTGTTTCTTAGTTGTTGGTTTCTCTATTTTCAACACTTTATCTACATTGGCATGTTCTGGTTTTAATAATCCCCCTTCTACTCTGTGTCCCAAAAAGTTAATGGATGTTTTACCTAACTCTAACTTACTAGGTTTTACTGTAAACC
>MUZC01002269.1:37221-87125 GCA_002072015.1 Radix auricularia
TATATATACATATATATATATATAAGACCGATAAGAATTTAGCCCTAACATATACACAATAAATTTGAACGATTCTATTTACAACTACTCAAACCTGAAAATAGACATCTCAGCTATGCTCACAACTCCTCACAGTCTTATCACCTTAGGTCTAAGGCGAGCTGTGTTTTTCTTAGAATGAGAGGAAGCCTTAAGCTTTGGGTCCAGTATATAAGGACCTCTGGCCATGCAATGACGGCGCTGTCCTACATTTCTTCCAATTCTATTGGATGAATCTTAATTGTTCTGGGTGGTACCTGTGCCAACTTTCTTCTGGTTGGTCAGACCCTAAGTCCCAGTAACTTTTTGGTGACCCCTTAAACATCGATTTTCATACTTTGTCCGAGCAAATACAATGTAACATCCCTACAAAAATTTCTAGCCTAAATATTATATTTTGTTCTGATAAACTTTAGGTGACCTTTCAATCGCATTACAAACTTTACTCTTTGTCCCTCCAAAGCTAACTTATTGTCGCTAACAGAATTATAATTACGTTGGTTGGGTCTAACACCTATCCCAAACGTTTCTAAAATATAAAAGCTTCTCAACCTATTATTGAGGGACTCAACAGCAAGACAGCTTTACTACAACCTTTCCACGAAATTATGCGTATCTGCTGGGAACAGGGCTAAATTTCCAAGAACGTTATGCATGCAAATATTGTGACATTATATATTATCAAGGGTGATAAAATTTACTGCAATATCTATCACGATGTCTCACTCCTTAGTATTGTAGAAAATGCCTAATTCCCGTATAGTTAGATGTATGAAATTCCTGGAATATGTTGAGTACACATTTGCAAATGTTATCAACCGGAAACCAATATTGAAATTCTCTCTCGGGGAATAAAAAATTTGTTTTTCCGTCTCTGAGTTTAAAAAATTTTAAATCCCAAATTCTTCTATTTCCTGAAAAGTTATTAGCATGAAGCTTTTGTAGTTGATAAATAACATTCCACAATGAAAACAGGTGAAAGAAAATAGATACATTTTTAAGTACTGAATTCCGGAAGTAAAAGTTATTTTTTTTTCTTGTATGAACATTATAAAAATTGAAAATCACTATTTCTGCGAGTTGCAGTTTAGGTAAAAGCATACAACTTTTAAAACTTGCTGAGGACTTTCTTATGACGATATTTAGTGAAATAGAATTTTAAAATTTCCATTTAGTTGTGGCCGGGCTCGAATTTTTTATATTTTTCCTTAAAATAGGAAATATTTAAAACTGAATTAACTCTAATTCTTCTATGTATCCGTGTAGGTAGCAGCTTAAAACTTTTGGAGGTTGTTGGGGTAAAACACGATAAACATATTTTTTATCAGCTAGATAGGATCACAAGAGTTATATTTTTTAAATTTTTTTTTTGCGAGGGGCCACGACAAAAAGACAACACAGTTTAAGTTAAAATATTTAGCTAATCCATCATTTTCAGATCTATCTATCTATCTATCTATCTATCTATCTATCTATCTATCTATCTATCTATCTATCTATCTATCTATCTATCTATCTATCTATGTATCTATCTATCTATCTATATAAAGAAAACCCGAAAGGGTGAATTAAATAGATTATTTAAAAAATATTTAATAGTAATGAGTAAATGAAAGGCCTTCACTATACTTAAAAAATTAACTCGGAACAATAGATTAGTGTTAATTTATGTTTTATGTATTTTTATTAGTATATATATAAATATATTTACCTTGTAAAAATGTGCTACATAATTTTAATATACATCATGTTAGGAAAAGAATTACATAGGGTCTCTTGGTTTTATTTAATGGAATAAAAATGGAAGCATTTAAACATACAAGTAAAATATGCGCAATATTTCAAATAGTACATTGGGCTTATATGCTACCGTCCTCATGGTATGAAACGGTAATTTTTAATATTTTTTTTTAACCACATCATTTTCTTTTATTACACATTTACCATTTCGTTTAATGTAAATTTTAAGAATCTTTTGGACTTTAATCTGGTTCATGATTAATATACATAAAAAGAATCTATTTACTTTATCGTAGACACGTAGCTCTGTCGCCAAAAACCGGGCCTTAAAATAAGTGATGTGAAAGCTTGTAAACAAACTTGACAATTTAACCCTCTAGTCTAGTTACTTTAGAAAACACGTGTACAAGTGTTTGGCATGACTCAAAACACTCAAGAATATCTTGTCATCCAATTAGATATTGTCATACATTTTAAAATAATAATTGTAAAACCTTTTAAGAAGTAGTTTGAAACTTAAAGTATTACTCATAAAAAATATCTATGAAAACATTCTTCCACTTTGCTTCGACGCAACCTGGAAAATCTACAAAATTGTATCTTTAATTTTTTATTCCCAGAGATTCATTGTCAGAAATACACACACTTTGCGATTGATTAATTTGGAGAAAAAAAAGTCATTTCAAATAAACCATTGAAATATCAGGCATAAAAGATATATCACATTCAAATGTACCAAAAATTAGAGACACGCTTATTAAAATTTAAAGCGATCTATTTATTATTTTTGTAAGGGAGTATGAGTGAAAATTTTAAAACAACTGATTACAGTAAATATGTAGTTATTTAGTTGCTTTGCCAACGTACTAGTGAGTGAAATTGAAAAAAAATGGACTATCTCTTTATCCTTAGATTGCACCAGTTAATTTTAGTGATATATTTATCATTTTTTCCCTATTTTATTTTTTAAATTAAATATACATTTACTTCTTAAGCATTCATGATCAATTGCTTTTTTATTTATCTTCAGGATAATTTGTTCATATCAAGCATCTCGATTGTGATTGATTAAACGTAAATAAATGGGAAAACAATTGGTAGAACTCAGTTGAATTTAATTGTTATTCACTTTTTAAATTATAATGTCTGCTGACTGTAAGTGTACAAATACTTTTTTTCACTTAGTTCATTTTTGATAACCACATTGAAATATGAAGTTAAAAACAGTATCAGGAAACTATCCGATATAAAATAAAGCAGACAATTAAAATATTTTAAGCGAAAACAAATAAAAATTAATGAATTAATATCTATTACACTTCATTATTGTTCTGTCTGTGCATGTCACGTGTTAGAAATATTTATTTAGCATTATATAAAACATTTTTACTAGTCAAACATAAAAGTAATCCAAATTATGTTTATTCTTTAACCCCAGATTTTGCTTTTATTTTATAGGCTCTTGGTCCCTGCAAGGAATTTATATAATTGAAAACAATTTTTTTGATTAGTACATTGTATTTTCTTAAACATCACTTAGGCATTAAAAAAATTATTTCGAAAATTTGAATATGCATTGAAAAACATATAATATAAATTCAATTAAAGGGCTAGAGATTATATTTTTTACAGTACATATTTATAATGCACTCCAAGTTTTGTTTCTATATTTTAAATTAATTTTATGAAGTTAAAGTATGTCTAACATGTAAAATATTTTTCTTTGTCAAAAAATAATATCTACTTTTGCTAATATTTTAGTCAATAGATAACATTTGTATTGCTATCAAGAAGACTGTTTCAAATATACATATTAAGGTTATTGGAAAAATGTGTCATTAGACGCAAATGTGCACGGAGACTGAAATTGTCAAAATATTTTACTTCTTTTTTAATCGTCATGAATACAGTGGCGTAGCTAGGGTCATGTGCGCCCAGGGGCATGACACAAATTCTGCGTCCCTTGACAGACCGAAAAATTCTGGGGGCTCACTGAGCACCCAAGATAAAATGGAAATTTTACGGTTTATATGGTTCAATTTTTGAAGCTAATGATATTTCAATGAAATACAATACAGACTAATAATTCTCTATACGATTACAAACAATTTATTTGAAAAAATAACCTCTACTAATTATACGTGACTCGAATAGACATAATCTAAAATAAATTGATCTGCCTTGATTTGAATGTCGTCAATCTCGCTGTTTAAATTGATATTCTCAAGTGTTCTCTTTCATGCTAAGGAGTACAAGATCATCCAGACGATCTTGATCCATTGAAGCACGTAATTCAGACAAAATAAGGTTTACTTTGCTGAAGGACAGCTCACAGCTTTTAGTTGAAACAGCAATTTTTAGAAGTATTTAAAGTGAAAGGCGCAGATTCAGAAATACGTCATCTCCATATGAAACATTAAAATCAATAAACTCCAAAGTAGTTTCCGGTAGAACTTCAGTCCGGGTACTGAGCATCATTTTTTAGTCTTTGATTTATGTACACAATTCGTAAATATTAGCCCAATCTAATCTATTTTAATGAAGCGTGTAGACTTTTGTTTCAGCAAGACGAGATTTGACGTCTAGTAAAAATCCAAATTTGTTGTTTAGGTTGTTTAAGACGTAAAATCCGTATTGATATCTCCTGTTGGATTTTATCAATTTCGCTGTTCAAGGCAGGTGCAATTTCTTCTTATGGAGAAAGTTCTGCATCTCTTTTTAATTCTCGAAGGCATCCTCTGATGTCGTCTAATCTTCTGTCAAACTCGATCCTCAAAGTTGTGCATCTTCTTTCCCCTTGTCTACCGCAATATGGCTCAAACTAACACGAATGTCGACAATTTCTTGCTCAAGCGATTCAAGATCAGATTAAGCTTCCTCGAAATGCACAGTTGGATTCTGGAGCCGTTTCTAGACACTATCAATTTTATCAAGTATGATGTTCCAGAAATGTTTAAAATCTAGGAAGTTAAAAATTTATATACCTATTAGCAAAGCTTCTGCATCACTTCTGGTGTCAGGCGTCATATTTGTATATTCTGATAATTTTTCCAACAGCCCTGCTATGTCATCTAGTCCTTCATAAATTGCTATAACAGCTTCTGATCGTGCAATCCAACGTGTTTTAGACTCCCTCTTCATTGTGATTGGCACAACTCTTTTTAATTTTTTCCCAATGAGTTGTTGAAAGGGAGAAAATATAAATGTATACTTTTAAGTGTTCCAAAAAAAGTGATAACAACTGGATCGTGTTAATTGAGTGTACTCTTGCTAAATTTTAAACTGTGGTTGCCACGGTTGATGAACAATGCTTTGTGATTTCTAGCACATTTTCGCTTTTGAAGGCCGGATAATTCCCAGTCATTACAGAACATTGTCATAACATCGTGACCGACAGTCGGATAGTCGTATGCTATTAGATTCCAGTTTCTCTACGATAACTATTTCAAGGCTTTTTGCGTCTTTGGAATGTATCTGTGCAAAATCTGAAAATGATTCTTTGATAGTTACTATTTAGTTTGTAAATCCACATCCACAAATTTGATGACTTGAGAAAGCTTTTCCTGTGTCCTAGATCGATTGGAGTCAAGTAAGATACCGTAGTACTTGTGTTTTCTGATTTCACTCAACAGCTGATTCCTTACAGTCGATGTAAGTAGGTGGATAAATTAATTTTGGATTTCCGGTGATAAATAAGATAATGAACCTAGATTTTCTCGGGCATTTTGTTGGTGTTTTTTTTCTAACAGTTGATCCTACTGAGCAACAAGTTTTATCACAGATGGACAGGAAAGAAAGGCGTGGCCTGATATTTCATATGAAAGGAATCCAACTTGCTTTGACACTCCGATACAAGCCCGTGAGAGGAGAGACCTTTCCTCCCCTCTCCCACTTTACTCCCTCCACAAGAGGATTGGGGAAGTACGATGTTTCTTTTTAAAGAGTCACAGCATGCAGAAAAAGGACGCCTATTAACCATTCTGTTAGCCAGTGGCTCTCAATCTTTTGAGATTCCAGGACCACTTGAAAACTATGTGTCTTAGCTACGGGCCTCTACTAAAAATTGTGCTACTGCTGTGCTAAAAAGTTAGTTATAATTATGCTGTGTATATAGAAAGTTATAAGTAGTAAACAAAACATGTTAGTTCGTAAAACTATACTAAAATGCTACGATTTGCGTGCTCCTTAAACATTACTTTTCTTTTGTAATGAACAAATGCCATTTATATTATTCTCATAGTCTTCTTATTTAATTCAACTTGCTTACTATAAAAAACAACTTTAAGTCATTAACAGTAATTTATATTTGCTGTGTGTTCTTGCTTTGAAAAAGTCCACCCTGTTACGGAAAACGAGGTCAAAGCTTTTATTCTAAAATCTAAACCAACGTCATGTTCTCTTGATCTAATCCCCACTCCATTATTTGTTGAGTCATTAGATCTTTTACTCCCAACAATAACACATATAGTAAACGAGAAAAAGCAAGGGTTAGATCAAAATAATTTAAACAACTATCGACCAGTATCAAATATTTCATTCTTGTCTAAGGTCATTGAAAAAAAAATTGTCTTAAAACAACTTTTTTCTTATCTTAACGAAAACACTATTCTAAGTCCTACAGGCTTTCTCATAGCACAGAGACCACCTTGTTAAAGGTAACAAATGATCTCCTACTTTCACTAGACAGTGGACAAAGCTCTATATTGGTCCTCTTAGATCTTAGTGCTGCTTTTGATACCGTCGACCATCAAACATTACTAAAAACCATGCAAAATTATTTAGGGATTTCTGGCTCAGTTCTGGGTTGGTTTCAATCATACATATCTAACAGATCACAAGTGGTATAAGTAGATGACTGTATCTCTTACAGAGCTGACTTGGTTTATACGGTGCCTCAAGGCTCCGTTTTGGGTCCGGTTCTTTTCGAGCTGTATACAAGGCCACTACTTATACTGCTCGAAAAGCATTCAGTTAAAAGCCAATCATTTGCAGATGATACTCAACTTTACACACACACTGATCCCTCTGATATTGACTTCACTGTCCAATTGATGCAGGAGTGCATTGGATGACTCGAAGCAAGCTCAAACTGAATGATAATAAGACAGAAGCACTGCTGTAACAATAAATCCCGCAGTACTTTGAATCTTCCAAATTCTATTCAGGTGGCTAGTTCTGATATACTGTTCACAACATCGACTAGGAATCTTGGCTACATTATTTCTGACAACATGTCTATCAACAACTTCATCAATCACATTTGTCGCTCTGCTTATACTGCCATTCGCCATATCAGTTCAATCCGTCATCACTTAACAGATAGTGCAACAAAAACTCAAGTCTGTTCTCTTGTTCTAGCTCGTATGGATTACTGCAATTCTCTTCTATCAGGTGCGCCAAAACAATGCATTGAAAAACTACAGAGGGTTCAAAATTCAGCTGCCAGATTAGTTCTAAGGGCAAAAAAACATGACCATGTTACTCCGCTACTTTACTCACTTCATTGGCTACCTATACAAGCCCGAATTGATTACAAACTGGCCGTTCTGTGTCACAACTTCTTTTCTGACTCATGCCCTTCATATCTTACTGAACTTTTGTCAGTCTACTCACCAAGTCATCAACTACGCTCCTCTGCGGATACACGCATTCTCTGTGTTCCTAAGATAAAAACTAAAACATTTGGCGAAAGGTCATTCTCCTTTTGTGCAGCCAAACAATGGAATTCTCTTCCATTACACATCCGTAGCATTTCAACTGCTTAGTCATTCAAGACTGCACTTAAGACACATCTTTTTAAAATTTATTTTCAAAAATAATAAAACCACATTTCTTTAAATGATTAACGTAGCTGATGTATTGAGTATACCGTATTGTCATTTATGTAGTTAATATGCTATGAATGTTTCTTTATATTTCTATATGTATTGTTGTTTCCATGTAAAGCGCTGTGAGCCTGGCTCCTTGCTGGGATACAGCGCTATATAAATTATCATTTTATAATTATTATTATTATTATTATATTTAAAAGACTGCTATATTAGTTTATTTAGTATGAACGATGTTTTTTTTTTAAATTGTAAGCACTGCAGACAAACCACTTTTACAAAGTTGCAAAGGGTAAAAGAATTGTAAAAACTTTCTGAGACAGTTCGGAGTACTCCAAATTTCATTAACCCAACTTTCTGATGCAACATATTCAAATTTTTATCACTGATCAGTTCAACTAATTGGTTTAATTACGATGTTGGTAATTTCATCTTCATTGTGCTCGAGATTAGGTCTGGAAACCCACGATAAATATCAAAATAGAAGAATGAAAATTGGCCCCGCATTTATTGAATAAGACAAGAAATCAAATTAATCAACTGTGGTTTATTTAATTATTTCTGCAATTTCTGCTTTTTCGGTGATTTCGTACAATTTATCAAACACCTCAAAGTTACCTTGAAATAATATACTTTTAAAAAAATCAAGCTTTTTCGTAAAAGCAGACTTTCTGTCACTGAGAGTTATATAATGTGTCTGCTTTCCTTGCCGAGTTGAATTAAGTTTATTGAGTTTTTCAAAAATTTTAGCCAAGTAAGCCAGAACAGCAACCCATTAGCCATGGTACAAATGATCAACAAGGTTTGAGTTATTTCTACATGAACGTCTCTTACGTCATCACGTAATTAAAACAGTCAGATAACCAGCGAACTTCAGTATTCATTAGTAGCTGCTAACGTTCAAGATTCATATTCGAGCATAAGAAATCAAAGAGACGAGAATTTAATTGACGAGCTTGATGAAATTAAAAATCATTATGGCCAGATCAGAAATAGATTTAAGTCTGCGTTAATTCTTTTACAGGCTAGTCTTTCTCGATGAATCCTACATTGCGTTAATTTCATGCTTTGCTCACGGACAACCTGGGAAATCTTCGCGGACCACTAGTGGTCGTGAACCACAGGGTGAGAACCACTGCTTTAAGTCACTCCTTTTTCTTGTCTTGGTAATTTTGGTTGCTTTTAGTGTCGTCTCTGCTAGCTCTATTAAAAGAAACGTATTGGTCTCTTACTGCTCACTACCATCAACTCACAGTTTTAAAAAAATTTAAAAAGAAACACATCAGCAATCCTACATTGTGGATGTGTCATTTATTTATGAGTAGAATGGCGCCCCTTAACGCTCAATTGGGGCGCCAAAATCATGTTAACCAACTGTTTTGTAATAAAGATATTTTCGGAGCTCCAATATTCAATCTTGCAAACGTATTTGAGATACTTTAGTTTTCATAAAATTGAAATAAAATAATTAGTTCTAATACTCATTTTGGCGCCCCCTAACGTGGCGCCCGGGGGCATTCGCCCCCCCTGCCCCCCTCGCTACGCCATTGCATGAATATCATCCAAAGCAAATCACTTTTTTAAAAATTAATTCAGATTCTTAATCAAACTTTTAAATGTAACTTTCATATTTTTTATGCATTTTGTGATTCATAATTAATAACACTGTTACGAAAGTTAACAATAGTAAAATTTTATTACTTCTTTGAGAAAACAAAATAATACCGGTAGAAAGTTTGCAAAAGGGAATATCTAGAGTAAATGAATGTAAGATAACGTTTTTGTTTCCTCCTTATATTATTATTGTAAAAAGGAATATTGGAATGCTTTTAAAATACATATGTTATTGACATTTCTTAAGAACTAAATTTACGTGTAAATAAGTATTATAGACACAAAAAGATAACTTACAATTTTTACAAGTTTGGCACCATCCCCCCTATTTTGTTCCCCATTAGCAGCGCTTTTGCAAGACAGCTATTTTTTGGCGGTAAATCTAAATATGAAATCACATTATGAACAAGTGAAAAAAACTTTCTAGGGAGAATGTGTAATTTATTATAAGGAGTTTCTGTAAAATTTCGTGTAAGTTTTTAGCATATAATTTTAAAAATTGAAACATTTAAAGTTTTAGTTTATTGGATAATAAGCTCCATTCCTGAATGAGACTAATCCACTTGTGGACTGTATTAATGCTTGAGTGTTTGGGATTTTTATTTTAAAATTTTAAAATTCATTTATTGGTAAACATTTCTCAATATCAATTTCCTTCTTTAAAAACAAACATACCGACGCCAAATATCTTAGTTATTCTTTTAAAAAAATTGTATAAGTATTCTAGGATAGTTATCTATTCTTACAATGTATCTCAGTAAAAAAGACTTAGATGAATTAATAAAATGGGAAACTAACTGGAGTATGTCCTTCCACCCAGAAAAATGTCAACTGCTAAGAGTAACAAAGAAAAAGAAACAAATAAACTCAAAATATTTCATTCATGGAAAAGAACTAACCCAAACTAAAGATGCGAAATACTTAGGAGTCATAATAAATGAGAAACTATCTTGGAATCCCCATGTCAATGAAGTTATTAAAAAATCTAACAAAACCTTAGGCTTTATAAAAAGAAACTTTTACAAATGTAACAAAGATATAAAACTAAAATGCTATCTCACCCTGGTGAGACCTATACTAGAATATGCATATTCAGTATGGGACCCATCCACCAAAGAAAATATTGATAAGTTAGAACAAATCCAAAAAAGAGCTGCCAGATTCATTACAGGAGAATATTCAAAGCTGACAAGAGTAACACCATTAGTTAAATCATTAAACCTTGAAACACTAGAGGATAGAAGAACCAAGAGTAAATTAGTAATTATACATAAGGCAATTAATTCTAATTTAGAAATACAACACAAAGATAACCTAATACAACCCTCAGATAGACATAAAGACAAAAACACCTTTCTTATTCCATATACAAGAACAAACACATACAAGTTTTCTTTCTTTCCGTCCGGTATTCGGGCGTGGAATGGGTTGCCTGAAGAAACCAGGAAAGCCACCACTTTATCATCTTTTAAAACTCTAGTAAGAATACAGGACTAAACACAAACCATAGAAATACGTAGGACGCAATAATCTTCTGTACAGAAGGAGCGTCTGTAACATATAAGATAAGATAAGACATGTTATGTGGCTGGTTGTCAACATTGATACGAACATTAGAATATTTCATATTTTGTATATTTTGTATTTATTTCTCTAAAGATTGTGCTTCTTGCCATACACAAGATGTAAATGATTGCTATTTGTATTGGCGGCACCACGGGCAAAGAACATCAATAATATAGTAGCGCATATTGGCCAACAGTCCAACATCAATCTTTGTACTCTGTGTCTGCGCTCTTATGACGACGCTCTTATCATGGCGCTCTTACATCGGAGCTCTTTTGACATGCATGATTTTGATTGGTCGCCCGTGTTGACAAACTTATCAATAGTTCCATTTTTCTCTTATTGCGTTTTGTTTCCTAAATTTAATTGATATCTCATTAAAGACCAGTTTGGAAAAAATCTTCTGTTAATTTTACTCTTCTTATTCCCAGAGCGTTCCACAGCTATAAAATAAGTATAAATTGTTTCATTACTTTGTATGCATTAAAACTTCGTTCGATAAATCAACTCTTCCAGTCTTCTGGATTAAAGTCATGGTGGAATATTCTGAGACTGCCACTAAAGCACTTTAATTCCTATTGCTATTTCTGACATCCTATTTGTATGAAGCGGGTTTGTCTGCTGTGATAGCAAAGAAGACACAACTACGAAAAAAGGACAAAAGCAGCTCAATTCGACTGTCCAATTTCCCCTAGCTGGAATCATCTTGTTGCAGAAAAAACAAGCTGAGAGTTTTCATTGATTTCACATTCTTGTAAATTAAAATAAAAACAAATAATGTTTTATTCTTTGGTAGCTGTATTTTGTTTTGAAGGTGTTTTTATTTCAATTAAATCAAACTATGAAAATCAAACACACTCTAACATAACTGTTTAAACTACCAAAGCAGCCGATTAGTGAGCCGCGGTAAAATTATCAAACATTTAATGGCATTAACAAGGTTGGGGACCATTGATCTAGGCCTATTATCGTTTGTAGTATGGTTGATCGTCAGGCATTTTCCTACTGCACTTGGAACGGGTTAGCTCTATTCTTACAATGTATCTCAGTATTTTTATTTCAAATTGCATGTGTTTTATTATAATTGCTTACATCGAAAATTGACATAGTTTATAAGGTTAGTGTCATTGGTTGGGGTTAAGGGTATTGTAATTATAGGTTGCTCTCTTTCCATTTTTTTTTTTTTTTATCTTTTTTATTTATTTTTTTTTTTTTTTACTTCTGAGGCCTGCACCGTTCCACAGACAACAATTTTGAGAAGCAAATTTAGGGAAAACAAAAGTTTAAAATAATTAATTTTTTGTTGTAGTTAGTTTTAAAGTAACACATTGCTTGAGCGTTCATTAAATTTGTAATCGTCTTTAATCACTAATAACTAAGAAAAATTATCAAGAAAATGATGTGATATATTATTATAATTTTTGTTATTAAATTCCATATGAGAATAAAACATAAATGAAATATTACTTTATTCAATCTCATCGTCTGATGATTAGGTCAAGATCATGCATTTACCTTCGAAATAACTGTTGCTATATATCTTGCATAATTCACATATATTTTACTCTTCTTTTGTTTTTTAATATATTTTTTTAAAAATATTACATTTCATTACCTAGTTAGCAACTTTTCATTTTATCTATTTTATTTAAAAAAGCATTTTTTCTCCACCAGCTAGCTATAATACATTTGCCTCTTTAATTATTTATTGTAAAACTCCTGTGTCAAAATAAATAAAGTTTGCTGCTGTTTTTTTTTAAATTTCATTCTTTCCAGATTGACACACCAATATGTCGAAATTAAAGCAAACACGCTTTCCTTCCATAATCAAATTTTAAATTTATAGGTTAGAGTAGATGTCTTTGCCATTTTGTAGCCTTTAACAAAGGGAACAAAAATACCAAAATGTAAGAACGAAATGACTAAAACAAAGTGTATCCAATGTTAAATGACTGGTTAGTTTTATGATATGGATGAATTTCGTGTTACAATATTAAGCCTTACAACGTTTAAATAATAAATAATAATATTTTTCATTTCGTGTATTTGCGGCCAGTTCGCGAAATGGATCGGGTCGATTGGACAAAGCCAAAGAATAAAGTCATGAGCAGACTCATTGAAAGTTGACTAGTAAGATTTAATACTTATTATAAATTGTTATTAACAAATAAAACATCAATGACAAAATATCCAACTTATTAATATAGCCGAGTGGTGGATAAGTTGGTTGGTTAACTACTTCACAATTAACAAACATTTTAATGAAATGCAGGTCATGAGAACTATAGTTTCATTGTGGACTTATGTGTATATCTTGAAATGTTAACACAATAACTGCTATATAGGTAATTGAAATTGAAACTAGAATGATACACAATATACAGTTCTACTACTGCCTTTGCCCTATTCTACCTAGGTGACGGGTGCCGAGTGATTCTCGTGGTGATCTCTCGGTGATCTCAGTGCAATTTTCTCTCAAACCTAGCTTTTTATTCCCTTATATAGTCCGTGGACCGGGAGATGTGGGTTCCGGTCTAGTAGTATCGTCATATCTCTAGCCGGAAACGTACGTTTCCGGTCATTTTTAGAGGACCGATTACTTTCACCTCGGCCGGAAGCGATGCGTTTCTGGCACCCAAATACAATCTTGTGCTAGGCTGATGAGATGGGGTATGATTAGAGGACCGAGAATAGTCACCTCATATTATTGTAAGGCGACGGAAACGTTCGTTTCCGAGTCCCTTTAATCTTGGAACCAAAAGCCCCTATCCCTGGTCCCTGCTAAGACATCTGTAACCCAACACTCTAGGTTCCATCCCTCTGCCGGAGTGAATAGAGGGCCATTTGTTAAGGTGAGTGGTGAGGGAGGGGCAGTTGAGGCGCGACACACGGCCATATCAAATATAGTATACTTTATTATGTTATACCTTATTACAGCGGGATGAAATTTTATGAAATTTTTAATAACATAAGCATATAATCATCATACAATTGCATTGATTTTTAGCGCGTTTAGTATTTTACTTGAAATGAATGTAGGCATGACCACCAATGTGGGCTTCGTATCGATTTTTCTTCTCTGCCCAATCTAGTGTGAGCAGTTTTTCATTTACAATGGAAAACTCGGTTCTAAAAAGCAGTTATTTGACAGAATCATGCTCTCTTCCTCGCTTATAGAAGCCATCCTAAAAGTTAAGGAGACTACAGTTTTCATTTTAAGAGGTCTTAATAATATTAAATAGTTAAATAATAATATAAATTGGGTATTAAATTGTACTCGCCGTCAACATTACTTGATCGACCTCGAGTCTCGAGTAAAATTCTTTAAACAATAAATGTTTAGATACTAGAACTCGCTTAGGACTTGACAATTTGAGTTGGCATGTCTTGCATAATCGAAAATAAAATGTAATAACGTCTAACATGATACTTTAGAACTTGGTGTTCACAGTTTCCAAACTGCGTTTTTGACCTACATGTCAAATTGTCAAACGAGTATCGTGCAGTATGTCGACAGTTCTACAAAATGCAGATAGAACAAAATAATGCTATTGTGTGCAGTTAATAGCACAAAAAGTATTTCGTTACAGACATCACCAAGAACATCATATATTTTAGACGACGATTGTTCACACTTTTTTTTTTTTGCTACTTTGCTTTCGCTTGCTTAACGTCAACTATTAAAGCGATGTATATATGTTCGGTTATTACTCCCTATTATTATTGTCTTTTCCTTATAACGACGTATTCAAATCGTACAATTTTTTTTTTTTAATTTAAAGTTGTTTCCGCATTTTCCTTATGTCCATCAACTTTATTCAGCATGTGAGAATCATCATTAGTAGACATTAAACAGAATCGGAGTTATCAGAAACACATTACTGTCATATTTGCTTTTTTTTTATTTTACTGTTTTTGTGTGTGAATGATCAACCTGAATCGTGCTTATAACTTGATCAATACAATTCACTAAAAATTCATGGTTTATAACCATGTAATTTAGCCTTGGAAGATTTCATATTTGTTTTCTTGACTTTCCCTTACATTATTCTGGCTTCCATCTAAATTGTTTATAGCATCATAAGCATGCCTGACTTCCATTACTTCTATTTGAGCTCTCGGTGTGTTTTGTACATCAGAACTAAGGTCAATTTCTTCATAATAATTCTCGGATGATGATTTTGAGGGGACGTCATTTATTGGGTCTGTTTAACAAGTTAAAAATGTGTAATGTAATATTCTACAAATCAATAGCATAAGAACATACAATGAAGATTAATAAAAATCAAACAGAATAGTTTGTTCTAAAATTACTTTCCTTTTTAGCCTATACCTAAATAGTTTGATTAATTAACTAAAACAAAAAATCAAATCAATTAATTTACCTTTCTTTTTAAATAGTCGACGTATGAATACATTTGTCAACACCAGAATAAGGAAGAAAGCCGCCACGGTAAACATAATAATTGCTATCATGGTAGCCATTCCCTTTGATAAACCTGAAAATAAACAATGTTCTAATAAATAAGAATACCTTCGATAAAGTAATACACATTTAATGAAGACTTTATTTTCAATTTCACATACCTTCCTGTATAGAGAATATGTATTTCAGTGATGGGCTTATGCCATTGTCAACAATAAGAAGATAGTCTGAAAAGTCACTGAAGTCATCAATTTCAAACGTCAGTAAAATAATTCCATAGGGAATGACGTCATCGCGATACCGTATTTGGTAACCTTGAGACAACCCGTTCCCGTCTGTGAGATTGTGAAAGTCAATAAGATGAGAACCTCCTTTAAAGATGCTGTAAGATGAAGGTTTTGGATAACCATATATCTCAACTGTGAGTGAAACATTGGTAAACAGTGGCGCTCTAATTGTGTTTGGTGACACATTTTCCGAAGGGTTCTTTAATTTCGGAAAAACTTGAAAATATTTTTAAAAAAAAAACAAAACAATTATGTTTATTTATTTAGTAAACATTTTTAGTTAAATTTATAATGAAAGTTTGTGTTAAATTTTACATGACGAACTAAAGATGTCCTTTGAAAAGAAATATAACTTTCGATATAATTTAGGTAAATTATTGAATTTGTATAACCTTATTTATTAAAATCGCTTGCTTACATGCCAAAAATAATTATCGCCCTTCAATTATGACAGGTCTTAATTTGTATAATGTTAACTTGTCTAAATATTAATAAATGTATATGTGTAAAATATGTAAGGATTACATTAACTATAAACGCAATAGTTACAAACTCACTCAGTACATTAGGCTTATAAAAAAGTAGATCACTTTTCCAGCCAAATAAATTTATTCCGTGACAAAAGACTCCTGAAGTCATAAAAGGATATTAATTTTAATTAAGAAGCATCTGTTTTTATAGAGAATTGAAATGACCCAATTACATTTGATAATAACTCTTAAGTGTATGGAAACTTCTACATATTGTAAGTAGGCCTGTCAACGGGTACCCGGGACCCGGGTACCCGTTGACGAGCAATTACCCGGGTAGTAAAATGGCGCCCGGGTACCCGTGAAAATGGTACTGCAATATCGTAACCACCAGTGTTTATACTGTGGCTCTTATGTGTTCAAATTTCGACTCAAGAATAAATTATCAAATTAAAATTTTCCGTTTGAAATAAATACTGTGAAATACGTATTAACATGAAAATGCTTAAAATGAAATAAGTTTTAAAGGGAAATAGAACACGGTCTCGACAATAAACTACAAAGTATTTTGATATACTTTTTTTTTCCAAATAAAGACATGATACAAAAATCATTTAAAACAAAAAGGTTTTTGTTCTATGAATTGTTCAAGTAAGGAAAATAAAACACAACGCCGCTATTATAACTAGGAATGGCTGGAAATGACCTTCACATTTGCTTTGAAATACGCCGCTCATTTGTTGTTACCGACAGAGCGAGCCGACAACCCCCCCCCCCCCCCCCACCAACCGACGCACACGTGTCTCCACTCCTATCCCCAACATACTTTTAAAAAAATGTTTCAATCGTTGAATTATTTTCACTATAATAACGAAAATAAATGGTGGGTGGTGGGTCCATCCCTCCTCAGTTTGACACAAAATAGGACACAAGAGCGATAACTAGGAAGGGCTAGAAATGACCTTGGCTTTGAAATACGCCGCTCATCTATGTTACCGATTGAGACGCGCCAATTTTTTTTATCTACCCCCCCTACACACACACACACTAACATATGTCTCAATCCCATCCCCAACATACTTAAAAAGAAATAAACACCTGCTAAATTGTGGGAAAGGGGGGGGGTGGTAATTTTTTAAAAAATTTGTGTATTTATGAAATCATATTTCAATCATTTGAACAATCTGTACAGTATAAAGAAAATAAATACTGGGGGATGGGTCCACTAAGTAGGGGCAAATCCTGAAAAGTTTAGTTAATTAAAACAGTTGTTAGCTGCAGCAATGAACTAGAAATAACCCGCCATGTCATCATACCATTAGCTCCCCTCCCCCCTTCCCCGCTCAAAAAATCACCTTACCACCCCTCTTCTCACTGTTTTTACACCACTGTACTACAGTATTATTTCAATGTCATCATTGTACAATCGTTGACTCATATGAAAATTTGCATTTCCCCAATAAACAAAGCAGTAAAATTTTAATGGTTGTAATAGCGGGCATCAAAAAGATTACGAAAATTTTAAGGCATTTCGAGCGGGTAACCCGGGTACCCGTTCAAATTATGGACGGGTACCCGGGCAGCATTTTTCAACAATATTGACAGCCCTAATTGTAAGGTTACACTAATGTTTTTCGATGAATTTATTACTAACTATTGTACTTGTGGTCTCCACTTTCCAACCGTTTTGGACTTGATGGCCATGGAATTATTATTTTTTTAAAGAAAGAATAAAATATTAACCTTTAGCTATTTCCTTAGACTTTAGTTGTATAACTTGCGTGTGGCTTGTGTGAAAAATGTTTCCCGATACGTTGTACCACTGGATATCTATAGGAATAGAGTTTGAACTCTTTTGTCTGCATTTACACGTCACTTCTCCCTCTTCGACCACATTCTCAAGACAATCCTCTAATTGCACGCTTGGTCTCTCTAGATGAATGATAAAATGTTTACATTTTAAATAATTATTGTTCGACTAGCTTTAATTAATAAATTGAAAACCAAATAACTAATATTATCATATTATAATCTTCTGTACAGAAGGAGCGTATGTAACATTTAAGATCAAACACAATTAAACAGAAATATCTTTGTAAAATGTTTTCATCACTTAAAAATACAAACCAAGTTCAAATGATTACAAAAGTTGACTTCCGTATTGATTTTCAGCATCATAATCTGTTATGTCAGGATATATCGTTAGTTGTGTCTCGTATATACCAGGAAGAAGTCTCTCTTTTGTAATAAATACACTGCAGTTTATTATGAAGACCCTCTGATCTCCGGAAATTTCAGCAATTGACGAATTCTGATTAGTTATTATATCTTTAAATGTCTGTTGAAATAGGTTGGATACTTTTTATTTGTTTTTCTTTCATAAGCCAAGATAACTGGTACACTATCAACTTTGGAAATGCTATTTTTAAAATGAAAAAAAAGTTTAATAAAATGGAAAGCGTAGAATTTAATTAAATCTCTGTTTAGGAAGAGCAACTGCAATGAAACAGATAGAGTATCCAATGACTCATTTCTCAAAAATACAGTTTCGAAGCTTTTATTAAAATTACGTTTGTATATATTATTATTCATATTTTTAAAACTTTTTTTATTAATGCAATTATTGACAGAAGTATTTAATAGGTTCATGGATCTCGAAAAATATTAAAATATAAATGTTATTTTCATTGTAAAAAAGATGGTCAGTAAATTCATCATTTTAAATGTGTACAATTTTATTAGGAAAAAACATAGTTCAACAAGAAGCTTGGATAATGAGAGATGAGCAGTTTACAAACTGCATTTTAAAAGATTGTTTTTGTGTGTAGATATTAAGAATTGTGATACTTATAAATGTGTGTTGATTCCGCTACATGTTTTTATTTCATCTGATGCACATATGTGTTTCAAAAATTATTTTTACAAAAAATGACCAACTGCTGAAGTGCTTGGTGTACTCCGCTAGCGCCAGTGACATTTTTTAAACATATAAAATATCCATATTGAAAATAAACATACTTTATTTATGCTTATTTCAAAATGACACTTTCCTTCAGGATAACGAGTATATCCGGAACAGCTCACACAGACACCGTTATATAAAATAGCTCTGTTACAAGTCAGGTTCTTAGCCTTGGCTGAAATAGAATAACATTTTGAATATTTCAATCGCAATCCTAAACGACTGGTTGCTAAATCAGCATGTTATAGTCAATCAATAAAACTATATTTGCAAAAGTTCATTGCTTAAACTTATTATACTATAAAAAAATCAGTTCAATGTTTCAGATATTGTCTCTTTTAATTTATCTAAATATCTAACATGAATTATACGATTTTTAAAATAAAAATGTATTAGTACACAACAATGCAATGTCTTTATAAAATATAGTATAGGTTGTAGGTTTACTTTTTGTTTGAAAACGATAATACTTGGATTTAATTCATGAAAAAGGTTTATATTGGCGATAAAGCCCTACTTGTTATCTAACGAGTGTAATTCTATTTCTTTCCATTCATTGCTAATATAGGTTCAAGGTTGAAATTTAGATTTAACGAATTTCTATACAGCGTCTTTGTGTCGTCAATACATTGTTATAAAAGAAAGTAAACTTTCTGGAATAAATCGCATGACATCAATAATTAAATTTAAACAATTGATTTTAAGTATTTCTTTGCTAAGAACATACATTTCCCATTAAAGAAAAAAACAGTTAAAATAAAAGTGTTGTCAAAAATGTATTCCAAATCAATTTAAGTAAATTGAAAAAAAAAAATTAAAAATAAACTTACACACAATATATGGCTTATAAGAGAGTTTTAAACTTGACCAACCCAACACATTTACCGCTTGACAAAATATATCTGAAGAATATATTTTAAATGTCCATTAGGTTTCATTTTATAAGTTAAAATTGAAAAAAAAACTGATTAAAAAAATTAAAAAACAAAAAAACACCTTATTTTGGCAAAATTAAATCCAGTTAACTAAAGCCTAAAGAACATTATCGATCACAGATAATGTGTGTGAATATATATATATATTGTGCCAAATTTCATTGACCTAGGCCGTAAGTGCCATTAGATTTTCAAATTTGAGTGACATGACACTTCTTTACATATAAGTGACACCGCCCGCTTTTTAATGGCGGAAAGCCCTGACGCTTATAAAATATTCAATTATTTTGCCTAATTACAATAAAATATCTTATAATTGATGTTTAAATATGATCTAATATGGAATTAATTCAATAATATACTTAATTTAGACGGCTAAACACTGCAGAGTTGATATTATAAAATACCATAATGTACCGTGTGCAACAAATTGTCCCTGGCAACCAGGGACAACCTCATTGTGACTCATACTACTACTATGTCTTGGGCGTGTATGGGGTGCTAAGGAGGGGTAATACCTCTGATGGGGGGAAAACGTCGTACTCTCTAGGGGGTAGTTCTCCCACTCTTGGTCCCCACTTGACACTCAGCTCTCACCAGTGGCTCCTAGAAACTGTAGCGTGCGCAGTGGCCACACCCCGGACAACAGCTTCGACTGGCTGGCTAAACCTGGTGAGGGTAGCCGTGGGTCTCAAACCCTCGGTGACCTAGGTATGTCTACCTGTGCACGTGAAGACTGGACTCGATGGACTGAGCGGAGGAACCACTAGAAGGTCAACGGTCAAGAAGGCGAGTCTCGGCAAAGTGTCATGGAACGCTAAGGGCATGACAAGACAGACAGGACATCATGGCCATCCACTGCACCCGTCTCCATCACCAGCCGTCTCGACTCTGTCGTGCCTCTGGATCATGATGGTCTCGGGTGACAGAGTGAGATCGACGAACTGCGCAACTCTTTCTCACTTAAATCCAAGTCACCACGCAAGTCACTTTTTTCATCCATCCCATCCCATAACTCACCTCACCACTAAGTCCTGTGGCGACAGGCAAGCGACGAAGCGGCAGCTGTGGGTACACTGGGAGCCGTAGCCGCGACCCTGCACACAGGCGGCCCAGGACATTGGGTCGTTCTTCACCGACACGGAGCAGATGTGGAGTCCGGCAGCCCCCTGGGTGACTTAGCAGCCCTTTTTAAGAATTCACTGCTTACCTCCATGGCATGAGGAAGGGATAGAAAAGGTGCCCTAAATATTGCCTGCTCCAGCCTTCCCTAGCCAGCTTAACGCGGCAGGTGGGGACCCTATACCAGCGGTCAAAATATAAAAAAGAAATTGAGGATAGTTCCTCTCACATTGGGCGCATGGAATGTGCGCACCCTCCTGGACAGAGATGATGTAAATAGACCTCAGAGGAGAACAGCCCTGATTGGTAAAGAACTCGCCAGGTATAACATAGACATCGCAGCCCTGAGCGAGACAAGGTTTGCGGGCGAAGGTGAGCTCTGTGAAAAAGGCTCCGGCTACACATTCTTCTGGAGTGTGCAGACCCAACAAGGAGCGGCGTGAAGCAAGAGTTGGCTTTGCGGTGAGGACAACCCTTGTCGGAAAAATGACTGGACTGAATGACAGGCTCATGACCATGAAACTTCTACTGTTAGCTGGTAAGAAGCATGTCACCATCATCAGTGCATACGCCCCAACCATGACCAACCCAGATGGAGTCAAGGCAAAGTTTTACGAAGAAATTCACGCACTCATTGCCGACGTTCCAAAGGAGGACAAGCTCATCTTGCTAGGTGACTTCAACACAAGAGTTGGCAAGGACTACTGTGCCTGGGAGGGAGTACTTGGACACCATGGAGTGGGCCAATGCAACAGCAATGACCGTCTTCTGCTTCAGACTTGTGCTGAACATGAACTGCTAATCACCAACACGATCTTCCGCCTCCCTACCCGCAATAGGACATCATACATGCACCCCCGCTCCAAGCACTGGCATCTTATTGACTATGTCATCGTTAGGAAGAGGGACAGACAGCATGTAAGAGTGACCAAGTCTATGTGCGGTGCTGAATGCTGGACAGACCACTGCCTCATCCTCTCCAAGCTCAACATTCGTATTCAATCTAAACGGCGCCAGCAAGGGAAGAAGGCCCCCAAACGGCTGAATGTTGCCAAGCTGAAGACCACCAGTGGCAAGCAGTCATTCGTGATTGCTCTGGAGGAGCGCTTAAGATCCACCTCCCCGGAAAACCAGAACGTGGAGGAAGATTGGACATCGCTTAAAGAGCTGATTTACACGTCAGCTACAGAGAACCTGGGGCCCCAGACCAGAAAAAATAAGGACTGGATTGACGAGAATAGCGAAGTCATCAAGCAGTTACTGGATGAGAAACACCAACTCCACCAAGCTTACCTCAATAACCCAAAATCCACTTCAAGGAGAGAAGCATTCAACAACATACGTAGATTGTACAGCAGAAACTCCGTCAGATGCAGGACGATTGGCTCAGCAAAAAATCTGATGAGATCCAATGCTATGCAGACAGGCGTGATTATAAGCACTTCTACGAAGCCTTGAGAGAAGTGTATGGCCCAACGTCCTCAGGCTCAAATCACTTCTCAGCGAAGACGGCAACACGCTCATCTCGGACAAAGGGAAGATCTTGGAGATTTGGGCTGAACACTTTAACAACATCCTTAATCGCCCATCGGCAATCAATGAAGAAGCAATCAATCGTCTCCCCCAAGTGCCAACAAACTAGGCACTGGATGACCCACCTACATTGCTCGAGACCCAGAAAGGGCGACCAGTCCTAACTGAAAGGCTCCACCAGCTATTTCTCTTGATATGGGAGCAAGAGAGGATCCCGCAGGATTTCAAAGATGCATCCGTTGTACATCTTTATAAAGGAAAGGGAAATAGACTGGTTTGTGACAACCACATAGGCATATCCCTGCTTTCTATCGCAGGAAAGATCCTAGCCAGAATCCTGCTAAACCACCTCACAGCTCATCTTGACCAAGGACTCCTGCCTGAAAGCCAGTGTGGCTTCCGAAGAGAGCGAGGAACCATCGACATGATTTTTGCTGCCAGACAACTACAAGAGAAATTCCAGGAGCAGAACTCTAACTTTTTCTCCACCTATGTTGACCTAACCAAGGCATTCGACACATTTGGCAGAGAGGGTTTGTGGAATATCATGGAGAAGTATGGTTGCCCAAGCAAATTCATTTCTTTGGTTCAACAATTCCACGGGGGCATGCACGCCAGAGTCCAGGACAAGCGGTGTCAAGTAGGGATGCGTCCTGGCCCCAACGCTATTCAGCATCATGTTCTCTGCCATGCTGACAGAAACGAAGATGTTGGTGTTAAGCTGAGGTACCGTACGGATGGCAAACTGTTTAACCTTCGGAGGCTTTAGGCAAAAACCAAGGTCAGGACAGACACAATCAGGGACCTGCTCTTTGCAGACGATTGTACCCTCTGTGCTGCCTCAGAGAATGACATAAAACGCAGTGTTAGCCTGTTCCCCAGCGCCTGCACTAACTTTGGTCTGACAATTAACACAAAGAAGACTGAAGTCCTTTATCAACCCGCGCCTGGAAAACCTTATGTTGAGCCCATCATCACTATCAACAACCAGAAACTCAACGCAGTGAAACGCTTCACTTACCTAGGCAGCACACTGTCACAAAATGTCACCATCGATGAAGAAGTGAATGTCAGAATTGCCAGGGCCAGCTCCACTTTTGGCAGGTTGTACCCGAATGTCTGGAACAGAAGAGGCATTACCATCCAGACCAAAGTGAAAGTATATAGGGCAGTTGTGCTCCCTACACTGCTTTATGCATGCGAAACATGGACTGTATATCAACGAAATGCTAAAAAGCTGAACCACTTTCACACAACAAGCCACAGGAAGATTCTGGGCATAAAGTGGCAGGACACAACTCCAGACACCACGGTACTAACCAGAGCTGGCCTCCCCAGCATCTTCACCCTCCTGATGCAGTCACAGCTTCGCTGGGCAGGGCACCTAACCAGAATGCCAAACGAGAGACTACCAAAGAGACTCTTCTATGGCGAGCTCCAGCATGGCCAGCGGTGCCATGGTGGACAAAAGAAACGCTTTCAAGACACATTGAAAGCGTCTCTGAAAGCGTTGGCAATAAACCCAGACACGTGGGAGGAAGCTGCGTTGGACCGGTCCACCTGGCGCTAATACATCCATGAAGGTGCCAGGACATGCGAGGCAAAGAGGATTAACGCCGCAGAAAAGAAGAGGCAAGCCCGAAAGGCCCGTGCTGTCAAACCTCCAGGAGACAATCAACTCATCCAATGTCCCTTCTGTTCCCGAACTTTCCGTGCCAGGATCGGCCTTGTCAGCCATCTGCGCACACATAGGCAAAACAAGTCTCAGCACCCATCGGATGACTAAAGTGGTCCACGTCGATTCGACGGACGAACGAATATATTTATATATATTATACATACATATTGTATTTTTAAAAAACTCGTCTGTATAAAATATGTTTATTATATTAAAATTCGCTTCTAAATAGTTTAAAACTAAAACGTTCTCTATCATATTGTACGTTACAATGTCAACGTTTTTTTAATATACTTTAATAATAAGAACTCAGTTTTACTTTATGGTAAACAAAAATATTTTTTAAAGTATTGAAAAATTAAAGAAAAAAATATAAAGACACAAAAAAAAACACAACAACAAAATTGATGAATACCGCAAATAATAAAAAATAATAATAAAAATTTAAAATACTATTTAGAGCTGCCAAAAGCTAATACTTACTGATGTCTTCCATATTAGGTTGTATGTGAAATAGTATGGATGAATTTTCAGTCACAACATTAGAGGAATTGTACCAATTTACACGAACGGGCGCATCGTTATTATTCTGTAGTTTACATTGGCAGTTAACTTCTGTCACTTCTTTAACATGTTGAGGACAGTTTACCAGAGTAACTTTTGGAATAGCTGTTGAATACATAGACACATATTTAAATAGCAAAGAACTGAATTTAAAATTAATTATAGAATAATAATTTTGAAGACGAAATACTTTAAAAAATCATGTATTATATTTTAAAGCTTAGGTTAACAATGAAAACTGACTTACTTAATTCAAGAGAGAGATCGAAACGTGTTCCATACGCCAAGTCAGTTTCATTGTTAGTTACATTAGGATACATAGTAACTTGTATCTTATATTTTCCGGGCCTTAAGCTTGTTTTAGGCCATATTATCGTGCATTCAGTGTTATAGTACCTTGACGAACCTACAAGCATGTTGTTGTATTCGTGTATTTGTCCTGCTGTGAGAGATAACTGAATAATTCCAAAATAAAATTATCGATGTTAAAAATGATAAGCAATTTTTTTTTCTTTATGATCATTAATAATTAACATTTTTTATAAGTTTCCAAATGCCTAAATGTTTTTTTTCCTTTTTTATAACAGCTAAAATTCACAATTATACGAAATTTATTTATGAACATATACCCGTATTTTACAAAAATGTTATATATAAATAAATCAAGATATATATTTTTCCAAAACGTTTTATAAAACAAATAAACATGTCAACATGCACTGAAAGATGTATTAGTCGTAGGCCGAATCAACAGAAATTTGAAGTTTGAATAGCCTTACTGATATATATAGTGTTTATGGCATTAAAAAAAACAAGTATATATTTTTAAAAAATAACAAATCAATTACAATAAGTATTTTTAAGCATAAACTTTTAAAAAAATACTCACGTTGGTTAAACTATCTTTAATGTCAGCACGGCATCTTCCTTGCGGGTAAATTCTTTGCGCCGAGCATACAAGGCTCACTCCCTCTTCATATACATTTGATGTACATGAAAAACCACTTGCTTTAGCTGAGATTATAAAATGTGGTTATTTACAGTAATTTAATACAATGACTATTTTAAATAATTATCTTACTATTAATTTTGCCATTGACTTTGTTTCTACTTAAACTTTTGTATTAAACAAATCAAATCATTTTGTATATTTACATTTATGATATTAAATTTAAACTTACAGAACACTATTATGTCACATCGGAAAATTTCTCTTTCCTGGACAAAACTGAACAACGAGGTTGAAAATGTCCGCTTGTTGGAATTGCTATTTCTTGTTATGTTTCTTATGGCCAGCGTCATAACTCTGGATTCTTTAATTTCCCGACAACTTATGGTAAAGCGATTAGACAGAAAACTATTACAAGTCATCATCAACCATGAACAATTTCCAATCTTTTCATCACCTTCCATAATTATAACTGTTGTATCCAATCTTATGTTTAAATTTGAAGGAAGAAGAAACTGTATTTTATGGTCCTTGAATTCTTCAGCAGGGTTACACGATTCAATTGATATGTCGCCTATAAAATGCAGCAAAAAATGTTATTATTATTATAAAAATATTATTAGCAAACATTATTAATTAAAACATATATTTGACCATTTACATGACGAGAGCTTATATACAATTCAATTTTAATGGTTTCATTTAACACCTTTATGTAAATTAAGTAACAGCAAGTATCCTACAACGCGTCATTAAGGTTGCTGTCACCTTTTGTGGTAGCTCAAGGTGTAACCCCTTTACGATTTAATCAATGGAACTCCTCCGAGTTATCCAGTGCCAAATAACAGGAATATATACTTATTTACATTTTGATGTCCCCCCACTCCATGATGGTGTCATCCACGGTGGCTCGGCCCCCCCCCCCTTATGTCCAATTTAATTTATCTTAAGCAATCATTATTTATTTTTCTTAAAAATAAGGGTATTTAAATTGGAATTTTAAAAGATTAAGTTGTTATTGATTTATTGAAGAAAAAAATTTGTTTTGGAAATCATTATTGCTTAAAACTGAGTTAAGATTCTAAAATATATAAATATATAAGTAAATAAATAAAGAGGAAATATTTATTTCGGAATAAAAAATAGTTTGAGTTCATTTCTAAACAAGAAACGACCTACCTTTCATATTTCCATAGATCCAATTTATTAATAAAATTCTAATCAGAATGTATCTTCTTTGTATAAACATTCTAAAAAATAGGCTATATTTTTCGTCTGATGAAAGCCTTATTTTCTATATTTAAAGGAAAATGGGGGAAAATGCAATTTGTATAAAATTTAACTAAAACCAAATTAAGAAATAATACTTAATAAAAATATCTTTATTTAATATACTTATTTATTTAAAATAAAAAAAAATGTTGTTTAGTAACTGTAACCGTATTTTTGTAGAAGAATAAGGACAAATTGACTCTTGCAAAACAATAAATCTCTATAGAATCCGAAATATCCATTCAAACAATATGTTTTCTTGTTTCACTGACAATATTTACATTTATAATGAAAGCAAGTAAAGAAAACTAAAAGTAGTTCAATAAATAAATCCTTATAACACTCACAAAAATGAAAAAACAAATTACACAGACTATTTGTGTAAGGAAACAATAAATTAAAGCTTTATTATCAATACAAATAAATTATCAACAAATACCATTATTTGTATTAGTTTATAATAAAGCTTTAATTTATTGTTTCCTTACACAAATAGTCTGTGTTATTTGTTTTTTTTAATAAAAAAGCTTTATGCAATCCTATCCTGTATGATATATTAATCACAAAATTGAGCATTTGTCATACATTTGAATGCACTTAAAGTGACGCAACAATCTTTGTCGGAAAAATGTTTCAATATGAGAAATATAATTTTTTACTGATTTGTCTCTGTTGCTTTTAATTTTGAACACAGCCTTAATAGTAATTCAATTTACCTATATTTTTAGTCTTTTGTACATCAATAAAGTAACTAGAAAAAGATATACTATGTTTCAGATTTACACGTCAGGTTGGGATATATCACCGATTATAAGCTTGAACAAGAATAACAATATACATTTAAAGAAAAAATTAGCAACAAGAAACGAACATGAACTTAGCTATCAATATTTTCCACTATGTCAAACCACTTGACCTATTAAAAATATGAACTAAGGTCAACGTCATAAAGAAGGATATCAGGTTATTTTAAATTGTAAATGATGTTTTTTTTAATATGGATATATGATTTGGTCAGAATTGTATTTTGTATTTTTAATAATGCTTTATTTTACTATTCTAACTGCAACAAATGTTAAGTAAATTAAAAAATATATAAGATTTAAACTATTATTTGTTACTAACACATGTTACCCTATCACATACATATTGAACATCATTGTACATATCAGATGCAGGTTTAAGACATTTTTTTCAAAACTTAATTTTAACATAACCGATCATTTCTAATTATTCTAAATTAAAAACTCAATACAACCATCAGAGAGACATAAGGATAAAAACACATTTCTTATTCAATATGCAAGAACAAACACATACACGTTTTCTTTCTTTCAATCGGTCGTAAAACCAGCAAATCCAACACTTTATCAGCATAAAAACTCTACTAAAAGTGCAGGACTAGATATCAATCATAGATAAAGGTAGAACGCAATAACCTTCTGGCTAGAAGGAGTGTCTGTAATATATAAGATGATATTCAATTTGAATATTATTTTATACTTTTTTTGGAAAATATCTTTTATTTTTTTATTATAATTGTTAAAAAATTACTTTCTATGGCATACCAAATTACCGTAAAAACATCTCATGGTTTTAAAGTAAAGTGAAACTAGTCTTCTTCTGGAGAGTGAAATGTTGATTGTTTCTTTAAGATTTGATTATTTTATTTTAAAAGTAAGTCCCAGAGATGACTTACACTTTGTCTAGGGCATAAAAACATTAAATAGAAACGAAACAACAGTGACATCAATGTAAATATAAAATGAATATATTTTAGTGTGTAACTTAGCCAGTTTACATTTTTCATTTGATGCATTAAATTGTGTATGGTTTTTGAATTCCCTTTTATGATAATAGTCTAATTGTTTAAACCATTTCTTTAAAATGAAAACTGATTTTTAGACGACAAAAATTTATTCGCCTCCCTAAAACAATATATATCTATATATATATAAGACGCATTTGTTGTCCGTATGTCTGTCTGTCTGTCTGTCTGTCTGTTCCCTAATAACTCAAGATCCAGACAACCCAGTAAGGTGAAATTTGGTAAACGTACACATAATCATTTGGGGAAGGTTTGTAAATAGGTTTCGTTCCATAAATTCACACTCAGGGACGCCGGGGGCCCAACAACTTTTTTTCCCTTATTTGAGCTATATAAAAAATGTAAATCAACAATTTTTCTATTTCTCGAGGAGGCAGAAGCATGAAATTTTAGGAAACTGTTTAGTACACTTCTGCAATGGTAACGGGCAAAAATATATTTTAATTACCTCTTTCTGGGGGCTGGGGGCCCAAATTTAGTTTTTTCCCTTATATGAACTATATATAAAAATAAAAAATCACTATTTATCCTATTTTACGGATAGGTAGAAGCATGAAACTTTGGCAAGTTGTTAAGTACGCTACCCCGACGATATTTTGCGATAAACAATTTTTAACTTCCCACTCATGGGGAGCCGGAGGCCAAAATGTAGTTTTTTTTTAAAAACTTATATCCGCTATAGGAATACTGAAAATCACCCATTCGACTATTTCCCGTGTAGGTAGAAGAATGAAATTTTGGGAAGTTGTTAAGTACACTCTCCTAACGCTAATTTGCAAAATAGAATTTTAAACTTCCCACTCAGTGGGGGCCGGGGCCGAAATTTAGTTTTTTCGTATATTAAAAACTCACTCATCACTAATTCTCAAATTTAGCGTATAGGTAAAATCATGAAACTTTGGGAAATTCTTGAGCACACTCTCCCGACAATAATGGCAATCGTTCCATAAATTCGCACTCATGGGGGCCGGGGGCCCAAAAACGTTTTCCCCCGTTATTTCAGGTAAATAAAATTGAAAATTACTAATTCTCTTATTTCACGAGTAGGCAGAAGAATGAACTTTTAGGATATAGTTTAGAACATTACCCAAATTATAACAGGCGAAAATATATTTAAATTATCACTTTCTGGGGTCCAGGGGCCCAAATGTTTTTTCCCTATATGAGCTTTATAAAAATTGAAAATCACCAATTCTGCTATTTCCCGTGTAGGTAGAAGCATGAAAGTTTGGCAAGTTGTTAAGTACACTCTACCAACGCTAATTTGCGAAAAATAATGTCAAACTTCCCACTCATTGGGGGCCGGGGGCCAAATGTAGTTTTTTCTTAAATTAAAAACCGTCTTATCTCTAATTCTCAAATTTACCGTATACGTAAAAAATGAAACTTTTGGAAGTTATTGAGCACACTCTCACAACAAAAATGGAGAAAAACTGTTTTAAAATTATCATTCAGGGTTGGGCTGGTGTTCCCACATGTATTTTTTCCTTAAAAGAGCTGTATTTTTCATCTCCAATGGTAACAGCTGAAAACATATTTAAATTATCTCTCTAAAGGAGCGGGGCCCAATGTAGTTTTTTTCTTTATATGAGCGATATAAAAAGTGAAAATTACTATTCCTCCTATTTCCCGTTTAGGTAGAAGCATGATACTTTGGGAAGTTGAGAAATACATAACTGCAATGGTAAGAGGAGTAAAAAAAATCACTCCCCTGGGGTCCGGGGCCCAAATTTATTTGTTCTGATATAAATGGTAGAAGCATAAAAGTTTGGAAATTTGTTTAGGAGGCACTCACGATGAAAATTAACAAAGCAAAATTTTAAAACTCCTGCTCATGTAATTTCCAACGTTTATAAAATTTAAAAACCACTAATTCTCTTATTTCCGAGTAGATAGAAGTATGAAATTTTCGAAAGTTGTTAAGTACACTTCTGCGATGGTAACAGGCGAAAAAAAATATTTGTAACACTTATTGGGAGCCTGGTGCCCAATTATTGTGTTGTTGTTTTTTTATTCATATAAGCTAAATTAAAATTGAAAATCGTTAATGCTACTATTTGGAATAATGGGAATTCGGAAAGTTGTTAATTACACTACCACGATGGTGCAGTCTTAACTGGTTTGCCAGAGTCTTGGGATTGCTGGTATAGAATTGCAGACACTATGCTTTTCTGATAGGCAATTGCATTTGACCTGCTTTAAGATAAATGTACTCTTTTACTTCATGCAAATAGACATTACAGTTTGCTTCTACAGAAAACCTCATTTAAAACCCGTGTGAAGCCGGGTACTTGCCTCTAGTATATATATATATTAGGGCTGTTATCGATTAAATTAAATGTAATCGTTAACTTTTGAAAAATTACCGATTAATTAATCGATAATTTTGTTAAGATAAAAATAAAGATGTATGACATCATTAAACTGAAAATTTCAAGAGAAGTAATAAAAACGGCAATTGATATTGAAATTAAGTTATTTTTAAAATAGTTAGCACTGACAACAAGTTAAATAACGTATTAAAGTTTAGGCACTTGAATGAAAATTTCAAATTAATTTTATAAATAAAAATGTAATACAGCTGTAAAGAAATTGTTTGATGATTAGTAAAAACAGAAAGATAATCTTTTTATCCCAAGTGGTTCGAAAGCTAAGATTTTTTTCTAAGACCTCATAATCTCTTTTGTCACTATTTCGTTTTCCTTCATCTTTTGTGCCCTTTTATTGCTTTTTTTAAAATGCCCATAACCTAAGTATTTAATTTAATTAAATTTAAAACACGTACTATTGTTAGGGGATATATTTAAAAATAAGTAGAATCTATTTCAATATAATGTCAATGAATTTAAATTTTGTTATTGTTAAATAGTTAAAAACAATGTTTTTTAAAAATATCATTGTCTTTATAAAACAGGTTATTTTAAAGTATACCATTTCCAAATTCCCTTAACGGAGAAGTTTTTACGTTAAAAAAATATAATGATACATAAAAACTATTATTAATTATCTATTTTAAAAAAAACATTTTTCTATTTTAATCACTATTTTATCGATTTTAATAATTTTAATCGATAAAAAATATACCGATTAATCGAGAAATTAATCGATAATGTCCGCAGCTCTAATATATATACATAGGTGTTTAAAGGGTATGCACGCATTTTGACCAACTTTTTGGCATTAAAACGTATTAGACATTATTAAATTACTAAAATTGTTTAACTTGTAACGTCCATTTTGTGATGTATGCGAAATCTATTTTTTTTACCTAAAATATTAAGAATATATTGACAACTCGGATACATATATTCAACATAATGAAGCTTGTAATGTGCGTTGATTCAGAATATTACTTCAGACATCAATCAATTAGGCATATTGTGATGTTATATACGCTTTATAACTGTAATTTTCATGAGATTGGTATCCACAATTGGGACGTTATTTAATACCTTTTCGCTAACTATTATTATTGATTTCTATAAATTACAATACAATTGAGATAGTTGCAATATTGTGAGCTTATATTTATATAACAGTTAAAATATTCCTGTGAGGAATTTTATTATTTTTAAAATAGAAAACAAATAACACAATGCATATTCATTATGCAAGATCAGCGGTACCTCTAGATACGAAATTAATACTTTCCGGGTTAACTTCATATCTCAAACTAAATGTAATACAAATTTTTTTTTATTTCAAAGGCACACGGAAACAAAACTAAAACAAAAAAAAAACAAAAAAAATGATGGATACCTATAGAAAAACAAAGTAGGATTTTCAAAGTCCCTATAAATGTACACATTATAAATCTAATAAATACTAATAAAACAATGTAAAATTAATATACCAAGTGATAATGTATATTTATTTAAATGTTAATTTTTAAATGAAGCAATAAATCGAAAAGTCAAAATATGTGGTTGGTTAGGAGAATGGATGCCAGAAAACACGACGGTACGAAACACTTAACTTTATGAACATAATTCTTTATGTACATAATATGCACGAATTATTGATACATAAGTACTTACTGATAGTGCAATACAACAGTAAACTAAACACATGAAATAAACACAAAAACATGTATGGATTTCTATTCCTATTTTATTTATTTATTTTTATTTATTTTTGTAGCTCTTAAATTTAAAAGAAAACAAAAAGTTCGAGTTTTCCAAGTTTCTGTGAAACAAAGTTCCCATAGCATCACTTCTCCCAATATAATCTTTTCTTATTTAAATAAAGTATATAATTTAATCTTTGCCACAGAAGATTACGGATATAATCATAAACATGTACGAGGGGATAAACTGTCGAGTTGTCCATGGTCAGCAGGTGACATATGCTTTCCTTGTAAAGACTGGTGCAGGACAAGGTTCCTTGCTGTCACTCCTTCTGTTACTATTAGCCATTGACTGGGCAATGAAAACATCTACATAGCAGAAAAGAAATGGCATCCAATGGACCTTGTGGGATCCACTTGATGATATCGACATTGCTGATGACCTTGCCCTCCTTTGCATATACACATCAACAGTTTCAAGAGGAAACAAAAATTGTCGCAGCCACTTCTGCTAACATAATATAATACACAAGGAAAGAGTATAAATCCACAAGGTTAAAGCCACCAGGGCATCAACGATCAAATCTGACCAGAATCCAGTCTTTCATCACTAATTGTCTAAGAAGGATTCACATAATTCACTGGCCGGACAAAAACAGCAACCGGGAACTGTGGCATCGGACAAAACAGAAGCCCATTGTGGAAGAGATTCTTCAAAAACGGTGACGGTGGAGCGGTCATACACTAAGAAAACCTACTTCCAATACAACAAGGCAAGCCCTAAAATGGAACCCACAGGGTAAACGGTAAAGAGGCCGTCCAAAAAACACTTGGCGCCGAGAATTGGAGGCAGACATCGAGAGAATTGGCCATAAATGGAAGATCCTGGAGAATCATGCCCAGGATAGAAATGCCTGGAGGTCTCTTGTACGTGGCGTATGTCATTAGAGGAAGTCAGACGCCGACAATGATCGGTGGATGTCCGTCATGGACGAGAAGGCTCAACAACACTGACACACAAACACTGACTTTTAGTGCAATACATATGTAAACTAAACACATATAGTAAACACCAACACATATGTATTTCATTTTTATTTATTTATTTCTATTTATTCTTTGTAGTTCTTAAATTTAAACGAAAACACAATTTTTGGGTTTTCCACCTTTTTTTTTAACCTTTCATTTCCCTTTGCATCAATTCTCCCAATATCTTCGTACCTATTTTTTTAAAAAAAACTAATAAATTTGAATCTGAGCTATATAATGGTCATTTATAAAATGTTGATCCAAGAAGATTGGTTTTTAATTGCCTTTTAGTATTCCGGCATGAGTTAGTCACATGCCATGAAATTGTGGTAGAGCGATTCGTTTTTATTTGAATGCAGTCACGTAATGCCCAATGTCGTCAGTTGCAAGTTTTTCATATTGTGAAAATTAATTATCATAGTGACTCTTCATATCTTGGATTTTCGGTACGTTTAAACAATCGTAGCTGGAGTTACCAGCGTCGAATGAAAGCATTGATTAAACTGCATATGATACAAGATTTCTTTTATTTCTTTTGTTTTATATTTATATTTTACTTTTATACACTTAAGAAACTGTTTTCTCAGTACTTTAACTTTATTTATTTTTTATGTCATTAAGTTAATTTATTAGCCGATGTGACCTCAAAACATAATATAAATGTTAATTTTAACATTGTTTAATATATTACATTTTACAACTATACAAATAATGTATTTCGTTCTCGTTATGCGCATTTATTATGTTTAAAAAGTGATGTATGATTCTTTAACTCATACTATTCAGACAGAAATTTAGACTCGTACTATAAGATAAGATAAGATTCAGTCGTATTTATAAACAAAGACCCCCCACATGTTTGTCTATGTAAAGTAAAGTTGTGGTAAAATGGGAATATTTATTTATTTTTTAAATACCAATATATATGGAAAAGAAAAGTGTACATAAACTAATTTTTTCCATGTTAAGTTAAAATATTAAAGATGAGACAATTGATGGATACACTCTGTAACATATTGTTATGCTTTTTAAAAAAATAATTTGCCACATATAATACAAGGCATAAAACGGGTAATAAAAATAATTTACATGCTCCTGAAAAAGAACAACATATTTTGTGTCTAATGCTAAGAGATGACGTTTGCATTAGTTAGTTATTAAAAGTTTATTAGAACACAAGAAAGGGAAGCATAATACGATAATTTCATTAGCTACGGCTAAATGCTTGAAATACACATCATTTACCTTCTATGTAAAAAAAAAAATACAAGAAAAAAATACAAGAAAGCAAAATGATACTGTTTATGGAGAATAATGTGCAAATGCATTTACTTTAAAATGTATCATTATACAAATATTAAATTTACAATATTGCAGTTTTTTTTAAAAATTAAATGACAATATTGGCCATCTTTCTCTCTTTAAAAAAATCACATCATAACACTTGTTTTGTTCTTTGGGAAACCAAACAAAATGACCTCTTTTTTTTTAAAATGCATATCAAAACTTTTGAAAAAGTAAACATTTTTTTTTTAAAGTTATTGTTTCTATACAAGTAAAGGAATGGAAACGTTCCATTTAGATTATTTACAATTTTTCTATACATTACTTTGTTTTCTTTTCACCCTTAACGTTTCAATTTTGTTCTACTGCTCCCATCTCTCAAGTTCTAGACGTTGATAACGGTTATTAAAATTAGGTAAAATTCCCCTTTCAGATCATGCAGGTCTATGGGGCAAGGGAAGCAACGATCACAATCTTTTTAAATAGATTTTGTATAATGTGGTATTCCAGGGGAGTGTGTGCCTGGCCCAATACTAAGCCACCGTCACTTCCCCGAATGATGTCATTCGGAGATCTGTGGACTCAAAGACAACCTTATACTTAAAAACAAAGTCTGCCTTCATCAAGACTCACACCCGTGATTCATGGTACACCAGCTGACTGTGGTGGGTACACAAGTGTAGTTAATAGTATGATTTTAAAATATCATGTTCTGAACGCTTCATTTCGTAGAATACTTTTAAACTAGATATTCAAGTAAAATATTTTTTTGTATTGTTTTAAGTACTTTTTTTAAAAAAGTGTCTGAGTTTTTCAAAGTGTTGCTAATTTTATTTCCTTGTCATTAACACGTGTGTGTTAGTCATTTTCAATTTCCGATCTCAACATTATCAGCGAAAGTGACTCAGTTTTTGTGACGACAAAAATACAACTCCAATAATAAGAACCAGTTGTTAGACCATGATGTTATATTGGGTAAGGAACGTAGTGTTTAGACATTTTATTTAGCCACTACTAACGAACAAGGGATTATGTAACTAACACAATTCCCCGTGGCCTAGCCAGAACTAAGTCTCGAACCCGTGACTCTCTTTTTTCCTTGGTTTGACGAAATTTTAAAAGATATTTTAACAGATGGCTGTAAAAAAAAATTAAAAGGAGTTTAATAAGCAACACATAATTTCTTTCTTAATCATTCACTATAGTAAGAAAATGAAATATGATTTTTAATATTAACCAAACAATTAATTACTAGATATAAGTTAAAGACACTAGGGGAGATGGATAGATGAAAAAACATTGGAATGGTGAAGAGAGAAATAAATATGTAGTGATGAGAGAGAGGAAAAGAAAGGAGAATAACATGGTGTAGACGAGTGAGAGGAAATGGCTAAGGAGAATGAGAGAGGGACAGAGAAGAGAAAGAGAAAATCATACGGAAAGAGGAAAAGAGGGTATAAACTGTTCACGACAAAGCCAGTTAAATATTAATACAAATAAATACATGTTTGCTTTTAGAACTTGTAGAATAACTGTGAAATTGTCAACTTTGATGAAAACTTTGTCCCTTGCATTAAATCTCATGTAGGTAAGTGTCTTTCAAAGAGTAAAGTAGTTAAAGTTCTGCTGAATTCTAGCGATGCTAGACACCCTCTTCTTAGTTCAGTCATCATTTTGGTAGTAGCACGCATGAGTCAATTGTAGAAATAATCAGCATGTCACACAAACAAAATAAGAAAAATATATACATATATATATATATTATATATATTTATATATCTTGCCTTCATAACTTTAAAGACACACAAAGACAACAGGATAACATCGTTTAAAAATATTGCATTTAAAATGAAGCGAAGGAAATCACCAATTATTAGCATGCAACAAGAAATGGAATAATTTACATTGATTTTATTTTCTATCTATTTTACATGAATGCCTAAGAAATTTTAAAACATATTAATATTAATAGTTTTTTTAACAAAAGAAAATAAAAATGCTTTTATTTATTTCCCACGGACAGAAGACTGACATTTAAATATATTTGATTTTTTTAGTAAGTACGGCTATATGTCAACTGAAGTGCTTTGCTTATTTAAAAATATTTTTTAAAAATACAAAAAATTGCCATGATGTAAGTACTTTGCGGGTTTTTCGTAATGATTATTAATATTTTATACATACTCTAATCTAATTTTGTTAAGGTTTTTAAAAATGCATTTTAATTTCACAACAAGAAAATAATTGCTACATGCTTCAAATTTATTTTACGTGAACAAATGAATTGACCTAATTATAAAAAAACTAAGTAAAATCTAAACTACCAATAGACTTCACGTCTCCTCCATAGCAGATACTTTGCACAGTAATGACTGCATATTGTATGATTTATTGCTAGCCGTATACTGTAATTATTAATTGTATTTAATAAAAGTCCTTCAAATCTTATGCATTTATTAATGATAACATTAATGTTACCGCTTATTTTTTAAGATAAAATATAACAGTATATATACAATTATATTCACAAATATATGTTACTTAAAACATCTTATCTCCCTGTAAATCTACTTGTCTTTGTCTGCTATGTTTAAATCCCATTACAATCTGTCCAGTAAATCGTAACTACTCCTTATACCAGAGCCACTTCTGTAAACACCTGAGCTTTGAAAAGTGTCTGTACTCATCGTGCTGTCCTGAAAACTGTCAGCGTTTCCGGGTACGAACCGCATATCTTCGTAGACATTTGGCGCCGTTATTGTTACTCCGCTGTTACAAAAACCTGTATGAGGTGGTTTAATGAAAACACACTTTAGCAGATAAAAATTGGTTTAAAAAAGAAAAAACAATAAAAAACACAACTTGTTTTATTTCAACACGTTCTATTACGTACATTCTATAATATAGCATTTTATTAACCATAACAAATTAATAAAGCGTGTTCATAAATAGTGAATTAGCTAGCTCATTATGGTTAACGGCGGTGTTTCGCAATGACACACTCTAGCCAACAAGCTATCAACTTGTCAGAATCTGTTTCATTGGTAACTAAAGTATGAATATCATTACTGAAGTAAGCTAGCTAGCAAGAAATGAAATTGTTCATGCATAAAATAAGTTGTTGTTTTTTTTTTCAAAAAAGGAAAAAAGTAAATGATTTGATTTAGAAAAAAAGAAGAAATCCAGAGTTTGAGGTATTACTTTATATGCTTTTTTAATTATATGTATACATATATGTATTACACGGTGACACATTTTTCATATCAGATGCTATTTAATTTTAACTTTTACATTCAGCAAGATTTTTATTTCATATTTTGTTTGGTTCTTAAATAGTACTAACATATGTTTCATTATTACTAATTTTTGCATTATCGTATTCATCAATTCAAGAAAAATACATGTTGAACTGATATATAACTAATTTAGACACGATTTTGTCATTTTCTTCTGTCATTTTTCTGAATGCCGTCTTTTTAAAGCAAGATTAGGAATAAAAAAAACATAATTTCCTACACACTCCCTTTGAAAATTTGTGTTAACAGTTATTGTTTTCAAAAATAAATATATTGTAAGTTAATACAATATACCCCGGAAGTTTAACGCGCAGTTTGTTACTAGTTGTCTGCGTAATTTCATTTAACAAAATGTAATTATTATGAACAGGAAAATTAATTATTTATGTAAATTGAAAATATAAAAGTATCTATTTTATCTACCTGTTCTTTTCAAGCAACAACATACACAAGGAACAAATACTCCAGTAGCAAACACTATTAATGTGACTAGAATAACAAGTTCAAGAGACGTTTTGAAGTGATCTGCAAAATAGGTTTATAGTTTTATTTGTATACTATGATGAATTTATCATTAAAAACGTATTATGTAATAATGTTTACTTTATGATATAGAATAAGACTGTGATAAAGTATTTTATTATATTTGCAATAATATTTGCAAATTATTATTTTTTAAATGTAAATACAAATGGATCAGCGGTACATATCTGAAACGTTGTTTTGTGTTATATATTTTTAAGATTTATATTTTATAAGTAACTATATTTATTTGGTGTTCAACATTATACCATAATAGTTTAATTATCACGCAACCTTTCAATAAGAATACATAAATATTTAATTATTTTTTAATCATACCTTCCCGAACATAAAAAGTATACTTAATTTCCGGACTTATACCATTGTCAATAAGCAAAAGATACTTTGTAAAGTCATTCTGTTCACTAATTGTAAAGTTTAAGAGTATTTCCCCGTCCGGTATTTCCTCATCCTTGAATGTTATCCAATAGCCACTGAAGTCAGAGTTTCCATTCTTGACATTGTCAAATGTGACGATGGAAGCATTATTCTTAATTATAACATAACGTTTGGGCCTCGGATTGCATTTCACATTTAAAATGATAGAGACTGTGATCTTGCCGTCATCAGTGGCTGTTTGATATTGTCGGTCCTTCATTATTTGAGGAGAAACTAAATAAAATAACAGTAATTCATTTAACTACAACACTTAGAAACGTGCTGTTTAAAAACACATTTATATTAAATTTAAAAAAAAAATATCTCTACTATAGATTTTTTTTCACTAAACGATAAAATATATATTCATAACAAACACTATTAAACGTAATAAAAAAAAGTTGTTCAAACATTCATATCAGACATATCAAAATATTTTTATCTAGCTAAAGCAAATATGGGAATACTAATTTTAACCCAAGACGAATTGTTATCGTTATGGCAGAAAGATTGAAAAATACACAACATCCAACATCACACACTTATTGTAAAATTATACAAGAACTGCGTCCCATATTTCATGTCTGAGTCTTCATGTGTTAGGTTTGGATAGAATGTTACATTTATCTCTTTCATTCCCGCAGTAAGTTGTGCCAACGGCACACGATACGTGCAGGTTGATGTGAAATACAAAGAACTTTCGTTCGTTGGACTGTTGCATATCTCGGTACGTGTCTCTTGTGTAACAATCTGTGGAACGAAATATTGGCTAAAAACTTGCAAAATACAATATTGCAAAAAAATAATTTTCTTTATAACTGTATTAATTAGTATATAAAACACTTATAATTTCTTAATTAACACTTGATTGACATAAAATTATGTAATTGTTGTTGTTTTTTATTTTCAGTTAATTTTTTTTTTTTTTAAATTAGATTATTTGCAACATACATTGTTTATAGTCGTCCGAAAAAGACAAATAGCCTTTGGATAAACTTTGTGTGCAATACAAGTCACATATACACCATCACTGAAGAAATTATGAATGCAACGTATGACTTCAGGTTTGGCTGAAATTTTAGCATGATTTAATTAATGTACTTAGCTAACATTGAATGAAAACAATTATAAACTATTCATACATTTTAAGATAAGCATGCTTAATTTCCACATGTCTAACAAAGAATTCAAACGAAAATTTATATGCAAACATAATTTTTGTTTAGAATATTTCTTGAATTTGTTTTTCAATAAGCGTAGTGTTTGTATATATTGGTAACAAAATACTTAAAATTCCCTTTGTTTTCAACACATTTTCTAGAATTCCTATTTATAAAAATATCCATCCATTCATTCCGCTTTGAAAGGAATTAAGCTCTTATTGGTTTTAAAAAAATGTCGCTTTAATTATGAGTTAATTAGAACACGTTCGTATGCCGTATGTTTATTCCTATCATACATTTTTGCAAACTGACTAAAATAACAGAGTGTTAGCATTGAAGGAGACTTAAACGATTTACTTTTGATTCATTGAATATGATAAATGCTTCGACATTGTTGCTAAATGTCTTTATTACAGATCCCGATAGAGTGTGTGGTCACGAGAAGAACACGAAGAGTTGAAGAGCCAGAGAGAGAGATAGATGTGCTGTGTTCTGTTTGAGTTAGAAATTAAGAGTTGAGAGACAGAGACATAGCTAGTAGAAATCTAGAAGAATAAGAAACATTGTCGCATACTGTAAAATAAGTGTACATATTTCCTATTGAATTATTGAAGAGCATTTTTCCTGGACTTCACTTATGAATTGAATTATCGTGTGAAAGAGCATACTGATAGACAAGCCCACAAAGAAGCACAAATGAGGTCAATCACAAGAAAGTGAGAAAACGGGAATTTGGCCTGTTACATTAAATGGTGTCAGAACCGGTCATCCTATGACATGCGCATGTACATTTTTCCTGCTTAAATGTGCATCGGTTTTAATTAGACGCCTTTAATTAAACAACCTTGTACCAAAGTATGCAACCAAGCAAACAAGGACAATCTGTTTCTAGGACATAATTATGATAGGTAGCTACAGAGAACAAATTTAATTTATTTACATTTTAATCACAAAAATTGTGTTTATCATGTCTGTGAGTATGAACACTAGGCAAGCTTTTATATGACTGCTTTGTAAACTCTCGACTTAATGTCACTACATAATACACATCAAATACCCATCTGATTAAAGTATAATCAGCAAACATTTAATGAAAGTTTAAAAAGATTTTTTTTTCAAGCACTACTATTGATAATGTTACGATCAATAATAAATGTGAATTGAACGACATCTAGTACACAATAAGCTAAAGCAAAATTAAATTTTTAAAAAAGTAATGTTTGTAACAATATTTTACAATATTTTGACAAAAATGCTTCTAATCAAATTTATTTTATTTGTCTGTCATAAAACAAATTTCGTATTATGGATAAAACATAACATTATTTCCGTGATATCAACAAAAAAATAGTGTCCTTAATATTATATAGACGAAAGACATTAGAAACCTAGAGGAAAAAGATTTATTTAAAATAAAAATAAAATAAAAGTATTTTTAAAAATATTATCTCAGATTTAATTTACTTACCGTAAATTGAAATAAAGCATTTGTATTTCTCTATGAAAATTGCATTCTCGTAATAGGCAATAAACCATTGGATTTGTCCAGGATCTTTTTTTCTAGTTATTCTTTTAAGTACAATGGAAACAGTGTAGTTCTGATTTATTTCTGATAGTTGAATTTGTATGTTATTAGGTATAAAACTTGTACAATGTTTAGTCTCTGTGTTGCAAAATCCGATATTTTGATATGTGCTATCGATTCGTATGTTAATTTTGTTATCTCGTATTGCTGGCAAAGTCAAACTTATCTGGTGAAACTTGTTTTCTTCAGCTGGATCACATGTAATTTCTCCTAATACTTTAAGAAATGACAAAAGGATTTTATGTTCGAATATAACATGAAAAGACATAGCTAAATATTGCACATATGTTTTAACATTTCATATTATATAATCTTTTACATTTGTATTATATATATTTACATACATACATACATATTAAGGGCGGCGGAAATTACCAACTAATTTCTCGATTAATCGGTAAATTATTTTATCAATTAAAATTATTTTAATCGATAAAATAGTGATTAAAAATAGAAAAAATGTTTTTTTTATATAAATAAATAATTAAAAATAGTTTTTATTTTATCATTATTGTTTTACGTACAAACTTCTCCGTTAAGGGAATTTAGAAAGAGCATACTTTAAAATAACCTCTTTTATAAGGCCAATGATATAAAAAAAAAACATCGTTTTTAACTATTAACAATAAGAAAATTTAAATTCATTGACATTATTTTGAGCTACTCATTTTTAAATATATCCCTTAACAATAGTACGTGTTTTAAATTTAATTAAATTAAATACTTAGGTTATGGGCATTTTAAAAAATGCAATAAAAGGGTACAATATATGAAGGAAAACAAAATAGTGAAAAAAGAGATTATGGGGTCTTAGAAAAAAAAATCATAGCTTTTGAACAACTTGGGATAAAAAGATGATATTTATGTTTTTACTAATCATCAAACAATAAATATATGTGTGTGTGTGTGTGTGTGTGTGTGTTTGTGTGTGTGTGTGTATAGTAGTCGTCCCGCACCATTGCATACGCCGCTATTGATTTAGTAACTGGTGAAGATTTACCGATAAACACGCGTTTCCCAATGGGATAGGTTTGGGAAAACGACCGTAAGTGAATGAAAAGAATAAACTCTGGATAGAGCAACATACAATTATCTATGACTGAGTGTGAGACTACATTTATGTCCCTGAGCACAACGGAGAGCAGAAAATATTATACAAATGTAAAGAAACAAATCTACAGCCATGTTGCGAAGTCATGATCGAAAAGAAAGTGGGAAATGAACGGGCATGAAAACTAACGTTAAGGAAAAATAAGTCTTCTCTGAGGTTGGAACCTACGACCTTCAACGTGATAGGCGAATATAATTAACAACTACACTACAAAATGTATGCTGAAAAAAAAAAGTAATTGACCTCAATTGAACGCAATGTTGGCTCGGTCTCGATCATGTACACTCCTGTTATTTGACTTGCATGTCAGGTGATTTGTCGGTAGGGTTAGAAAGTTTGCTTGGTGGTGGCATGGTTTAACCATGAGGATAATTATTTATATATATATATTTTTCCAAAAATAAAACAAACGACATTTTTTTAAACTCAGAATAAAATAATACTTTTTTGAAGACAAAAAGGAGATTTTAAGTTGAACACTTTTAACAATCTTATTTAAATAAACTCCAGTACCAAAATATATAAATTTGTTTCTAAAAGACAAAATGTATAATACGTTGTAATATGTTTTATAAACAATTAAACGTTTAAAGTTTACTAATAAATAATGCAATGAAAACAGAAGGGACAAACAATAATTATTTCTTTTTAAAAATGTCAATCTATCATCCTTCTATCTATCTATCTATCTATCTATCTATCTATCTATCTATCTATCTATCTATCTATCTATCTATCTATCTATCTATCTATCTATCTATACATATATATACATGTATATATTTATCCATCTATCAAACAATCGATCCTACTTTATATATTTTTGCAAATTTATATCTGTTGATATATCATTATTATCATTAATAGAGCTTTGTATTTATTCATTCATTCTTATCTTTTATAAACTAATGATCATTTTTTTAAATTTTAAAATAATATTCTTACCTCTTTTTAAATAGAAAATTACAAGTAAAATGCAAAATTTTCTGTTCATTTCTAAATTCATTTTGTATAAACATCTAAAACCTTTTAAATGTTTTTTACTTTGTGTCATTACTATAAACAAGTTTTCTTAGTATTTACTTCCTCAAAATTAAGGAAGTATAAAGTAGCGAAACAATCATATTAAATTACCAGGTTCAAAGATCACATTCATTTTGCTCTTCAGTGATTGTTTTAAAAATAACCTACAGGGTTACAACTTGAATTTTTTTTTAATGACCTTTAAAAAAAATATACAAAAATAATAGATACTATTAACTAAATAGAAGATATGTTTTGTGATCAATATTAAAATGCATGAAAACTTAAGAATAGGCTTACATATCATATTCTTCGTCAAGATACATTCCTTATAAATATAAAGTCAATGATCCAGTTTTTGCACATGTACAGGAAAACTATAAAGTAAAAAGCCATATCATCTCACAAAAATAACTTTATCTATATACAGTTGTTTTTTTAAGTATATAGATTGAATAAAATAACTTTAAAATAAAATATATAATTGCTTCACAGCAATATATAGTAGAAAATAGACACCTTCTTTATCTATTTTTAACGCATTCACATTTTTTAAAATAATACACTTATGCTACTAAAGTAGATAAAATTGAAAGTACAAAGTTTTTTTTAAATAAGAAAGATGTATACTTTTATAAGAGTAAAGGTATGTTCTAATGAAGAAATTACATATATAATTCGTTCGTTAGATTTTTTTAACCATAAAAATTAATATTAAATTGACTATTTTAAGACAATAACAGAAATGAAGAAAAAATGCAATACATTCTGTTAGTCCAAATTAATATGATATTTTATTGGAGAAGTTTAATTTAATTACTATTTAAAAGTATTGTAAAATATTAAATTGAACTAAATATTTGTCTTTTAAATGGAAATTTACTATAATAGATATTTATTTAATTTGTTTTAATTTTATTTATTTTCTATTTAATTTTGACATGTATTTATTGGAGATATAGTAGTTTTAAAATTATTCATTTCCTAATTACCTCAAAATATTGATTGGCATTTTAAAGATTGTCTGTTTAGAGAAGTGTGAAAGAGGCGCGCCTACACCTATGTAGAAGAAAGATATTTTAAACAGTCGTAGTCTTCACCGACTCAGGATCCTCCCTGGAATCTTTGGGTTGGATATCTATGTAGCCGAAAACTGTCGATGCTGTACTGGAGGTCGATAATAACAAATAGATCTCGCGGGCGCATTGTTTTTTCTACGGTAGATTACAGAGCACAAAAAAATACCGCAGCAGGAGATTGCAAACCTGATGCCATTTAATTTGATAGGAATTATAAGTTATGACGAAGTGGTGGGACTGTGTTAATAAACTAATTAAAAACCATTATGACTGTTGTTGAGTACACTCTTAATCCTAAGTGATAACTATTTGATTTACTACACACTGGTGGCTGGTGTCTTAAACGTATTTTTTTTCCTCAAATGAGGAATATTAAAATGTGTTTCAGTTTTGGGTAATGTGGAAAAAGGGCTAATCCATAGCCAACTCGGTATATAATAACTTGATGGCCTATATTAAATAAAACTAAAGGGGATATATTCCTTTATTTTTGGATTAGAGGACACTCATCACTTCTCATTAAGCGTGTTGAATCTTTCTCCATTCAATTTAAAAAAAAAATCATAACCCAGATCGAAATCACCGTTGTTTTGAACATTACATATTCCCAGGGGCGGATTATGAATGCACGGGGTCTCGGTCTGCAATCAAACGGGGGCCCCATCCAGTAAGCATCCTTAAAATAAAAGAAAACGAAGAAATAACTGATTGAAATGTCCGCGGTATGTTATAGTTGAGTGTGAAAAGAAAAACCTTATCTACCCCTGCTGGGATTTGAACACGTCATCACTGGCTTCTCGAGCATGTACTATCTCCACACGGCCAGCAGAACTTGTCTGAAATAAGAAATTTTAAAACTATAAACTATATTGTATATTATGTGAAGTGAACCTAACTAAAGCTTTTCGATTATTAAGTACTATAAATACTATCATATCTAAACGCGATCAGTTGTATAGATAATATTTATTCATTTATTATATTTTCAAGGATTCGTGCAAACATTTGTACACTTTTATACAAAATATGAAAAGTGTTGGGGCCCGCAAACCGTCGGGGGCTCTGGCTTTAGCCGTTCAGCCCCCCCCCTTAATCCGCAATAGCATATTCCGCTAAATTTGTCTGTTACCCTTAATGTTTTTTTAAAATACTTGGGAAATAATTTTAATTTTAAAAAAAAAAAAAAAAACAAAAACAAAAAAAACAACAACAACGTAGTTTTTTAATATATTTTTAAAAAATTTATTTATTTGTTGTTGTTGTTTTTAATCAAATAACAATTTATCCGTCGGAAGGTATTAAGTAAATTTCTGCAAATATTTCTAGCAAAATACTTTTTTAAAAAATACAAATTGTTAGGAGCCCTGCTGCCGTTATATCATATTTTCAGATTAGTGATACAAAGTTTTTTTATCAACCATGGGAAAATATAAACTTATAAAAGTGATTGCCAGTATTATATTATATGGGATATACGTGGACCGAAACCCCAAATATTTTTACTTAATGGTCTATAATTTATTTCCGATTTGTTTGAAAAAAAAAGAAACATACTTTTAAAAAAATGTATAGACAAATCTAAATCATGATATAGATTGAAATCTTCAGGCACATCTTGCACCGTCTTGGCCGGCGTACTGTTAATGTAATTGTGTTTCCCATTTGATTTTATATGACCCTGTATAATGTTAACAATGAAGTATTTGGATCCTCATCAAAAAAGAAAGCATTTAATATTTTAAAATATACATTTTGCACAGGTAAAGCCCTGGGGGCATTAAATTCTTTTTGTTTCTTTTATAAGCTTTATAAATATACTTGTTTAGTATCCGAACACCATAACATTTATGTCGTTTTTCAGTACACTCTACGGGAAAGTCCTTGGTACAATCTATATTACAAAAGATGCATGTCAGATAACGTATACATATAAACTGAAAGTTAATAAAAAGGTAATGTAGAAAAGTTAAACAAGTTTTATCTCCAAACTCTACACGTTATGAACATAATATTCGAAAACTTTCGCAAAGTTAACCTTCCCTTTTCTTCCCTCCATGTTTGTTACGCGGCTATCCTCTTCTATTCGAAACCAATAAACGCACAAGGGGTTTTTTTTTTCTTTCTTTTTTTTTTGTTTTTTTTTTTGAGGAATGACGCCAATATAAGTCACATAATTGTAGTTTTTTTTTTTTTTTTTTTTTTTTTTTTTTGTTGTAAATATGGTCTCCATTTCCAAGAAGTGTCTAAGCGTGTTATCAAATTGAAATGAAATCCCACTTTTCCACAGCATATCGCGGGCATTGTACGAGATTACTATGTCATATATTTAAATGAAATAAACTCTATTTGTAAATAAGGTTATTTGTTATAACCGACGATTGTGCACCATTCTTTCTCCAATGGTTTTTCTCCTAAATTTTAAGGATTTACGAAAAAAGGCTATCAAAGTTTTACCAATAATATTATGGACATTTTATCTAAAAGATATTTTTTATTTCATTTTACTGATGTAGCCGAGTGGAGGCGTAGTTTATTTAAAACTGGTTCGCGAAACAAATCAACAAGATGTGAGATTAAAAATATTGGTTTTAAACAACTTTGATTTTAACACTAATAAAATTGCCTTTAATCTCCCCTTGGCGCACCCAAATGTCCCTCTCTCTCCCCACTTCCATTTTTTTTCATACCAAGTTCACCTCGTTGCGATGCACAGGGTGCGGCGCTGTGTGGTTGTGCAACAGTTTTATTGAATTTATTATTACAATCCACTGACTTCGAGGGATAAGTACACCTGTATTGCTAACTACCGCGACAGCTGAGATTAGGTCCAGCACACTGTTTAACTGAAGACAAACAAACGTTTTTTTCTTCCCTTATATTTAAAAAAATTAAAATGCGTAAATTAATGGAACAAAACAAAAATCTACTCCGGGATTGATTTCTAGGATAGATCTCAGAAAACAAGTCTACAAAGCTAGCATTTAACAGTGTCTATATCAGTGCTTCCCAAACTGTGTGTCACGACACCTTAGAAAGCCGTGAGAAATTTCCACTTTGTAGCGAGATTGAGTAAAAATCTTTTCAATTGATGGGGTTCTGATCTCTGAAGTTATTATGACATCTTAGAATATAACGAAACAAAAGTTTGATAGATAAAGCAAGTACTTAATCAACAATCACGTGTGTTTTGCGTGTGGCAGGGCGGTAGAATCAGTTGGCGTCTGGTTACTCTTTTTTTTTTAAAATTCTTTCTAGCTGTGTAGCTGACTTGATATTTTTTTCGGTAAGTTGCTGAGCACTCAAGTATTATTTTAAAGAATGCTAGGCTGGCATTTTAAGCAATTTCACATAATTTCATCTTAACGTGCTTAAATCTTTTCTTAATTAGTTTATATGATAAAATAATAAATAAATTAATTATTGCATCCCAAAATTTATGTGAACTGTTGCCTTAAGTGTATTTTGATAATGAAAATTACTGAAGTGAATACGAATCTTTAGTGTATAAACTTCCCGTGAAAATATCAAATGTAATTAGAATAAAATGTTAAGTAGTAATGTTAAGGTCTAAAATTAGTAATTTCTTATTTTAGCGCAATTTATTTTTGTATAGCAAAAAAATAAACTCTCTTACCTTTAATAATTTAAACACATTAATTAAGTAATAAAATAAGTATATAATGATAAAATATTTGTTTTTTATGTGTTTTGATGATTTTAAAAGGGTTTTTATCTTGAAAACTGATTTTAAAATCAGAATTCTAGCAGAAATCGTGTTTTGTTTATAGTTTTTACCACATTTGGCCAGATAATTTCACGGCCTCAGACCAAACTAAATTTTCCAGTTAGTTGAAAGCTAAATACTAATCTGATTCAGTGGCGTCACCTGACGGTCAAGTAATTTACCCAAAAGAATTTCCGAGTAGACCTATTACAAGTGTCACAAATCGTTGTTTGAGTGGCGTCGTTGTCTAGGGGTTGTTGATGAACAATTACATATTCACGCACTTAAGGAACAAAATCAACTATTAATTATCTTGATATAATATTTTATTATCGTTATAACATGAAGCCCATCCGTGCGAGAGTTCTGCAAACAAACTTAGCCAAAGAAGACTATGCACCGAAGGGCCCACGCTACTTGTCTTACACTGACCTCTGCTTTTACCCTATCCCTCTTCCGACCACACCTTACGCTCCCCTCCCCGCATCTCACGCCTTAGTCCCGCACAGTCAGGGATTCTCGCCTCGACAGCAAGGCTGTGAATTGCTCGGACCCAATCTGGGTAATGATAATGAATTAATAAGGATAATAAGAGAAAACTAAGATAGCCTATGAAAGTATGGGACCTTTTGCGGCCGCATAGGTTTGAAGTGAATTATGACCGATCCTGGTGACGTCACATCAAAACGCTCAACTTTAAATGAAAGTTGCACTTGATTGCTCACAATTCATCTAATGACTTTTTGAATGGCCTCACGCGTTTTGCCTCGG
>MUZC01002269.1:88758-101607 GCA_002072015.1 Radix auricularia
AGATAGTTGTTCTTATATACTGTTTTGCCAATGACTTTCCGCAGGATCAGAGCAAACATGAAGCCGAAATACTAAATAAAAATACCATCACAGACTGGTTTAATTTTCTAAGAGAGGACATAGATAACCACCTAACCCAGAATGCCACCATGATTGGTGGCTTTGACATTAACGGAGAGCCCACAATAGTTGAAGTGGACGAGTCTAAATACTTTCACCGCAAGTACCACAGAGGCGCGTGGCGTGAAGGACACTGGGTCGTTGGGGGAATAGAGAGAGAAACTGGCAAATGCTTTCTTGTTGAAGTGCCAAATAGAACCGCAGCAACCCTGGAAAACATAATAGTTGAGCATGTTTTACCAGGGACTCATATAATCACAGATGGATGGGCGGGGTACCGAAATTTAGCTCAATGGGCTAACGGTATCTTTCTTCACTCAACAGTAGTTCATGAGAGAAACTTTGTTGACCCCAACGACCCAACCATCCACACGCAAAACATAGAAAATCTGTGGATGAGGGCGAAACGAAAATTGAAAAGACAGTTTGGCACAAGTGCTGACTTGTTCCCCTCTTATTTGAAGGAATTTCAATTTCGGTGCAATTTTTCAAGAACACAAGTCTTCAGTGAACTTTTAATTGTGTTGAAGCAAAGATATCCTGTTTAAGAGTCATAACTCTTATCACGCAAGTAACAATTACGTGACTGCTTTCCACTCACCCTAAGTTCGTGACGTCATTAATGGACAACAGCTTATTTTATAAATTATTCGGATGAATAATATTTGGTTAATATAATTAACTGAATGTAGCAATAAACTTTAATTTTCAAAATAAAATATTTACTCTTTTCATAAGTTTTTGTAAAACTATTTTTAAAAATTTACTATTTCATTATTGTTGTAGAGTGCAACCTTCGAAAAAAAAAAATGCACTGAGAATGTATCCATGCGAGTGCCGCCAATGCAACTCAGCAGGACGATCCAAAAGAAAGAAAAATATCCAACTGGGCAACACAAAAAATAATAACTTTTAAGAAAGAAGATTTCTCAATTGGCATGCAACAATGGCGTTGTAAATCACAGAAGATGCATAAAATATACACTTTTTTATTTCGTATAAATTATCAAACAGTAGTTTAATTTGAAGAAAAATATAAAATTTTAATATTAAAATATATTCCTCAGTAAGTTTAGTTGATATTTAGGTTTTAAAACAATCGAAAAATAATTTGCACTAAAATAAGAAATTACCCTAAAATTATTTATATCAGGTTCATTCACCCGACGTTTTACCTACAAGTCAACCTCGATGAGGAGCCGCCACAAAGCTATATTATTAAAATGTTTTAAAAAAATAACTTTTTTTCTCAAAAGGAAATTTGTATTGAGTCTCGTTTAAAACTTTGAAGGAAGTTAAAAACGTTTGCATGCTTTTAATGTTTTTTTTATTTTCAGAAATAAACATTTCAGTTCAGCCATGGACAAAATTTTTATGAACATTTTCAAAAGAAACAACCAACCACACGGATATATTGCAGTAATATGTAAAACAAATATACAAATCCTTTTAATAAAATAGGTTAAAATTATTTTTGTGTGTCGCTAAAATTCTGGAATATTCTTAGTGAGTCGTGACCCACTAAGCCTGATGTTGAGTTCCTCCCATACTCAATTTTAGAACCTTTACATATTTTAGAACCGTTGAGGGTAGGGGTATGTCCATCAACGCAACAGGGACGCTGTCCTTTAGATGGACAAAGATCCATGATTGACAATGGAAAATGTTATAGAATTAGTAATAGGTTTGCACGTGGAAGTGGGCCGAACTTTCTCGAAGTAATGCATGTCAACGCATGATAAACAGTTGGTACACGCCAACTGACCAATCAAATGAAAACGGTCCGCTGACCCACGCGGGGCCACGTGTCCTTAAATACTGGACCCAACACTTTCAGCAGTCTTTGTCTCTAAAGATTCGTAGTGCATCAGGTTTGAGGTGTGACGGGTGAATACTAGAATTTGAGCCTTGCTTAAAGTTTTTATCAGGTTTGAGCAGTACATAGACTTAAAAAAGTCAAATTTATTTGTATATGTGTTTTATGTTATTGATATGTCTATTGATATGCTTTGATTGATATGTTATTACTATCACAATCATTATTAGTATTTAAAACGATATTTGATATTATTGTTTTCAGCTAGTTAGTAGGAGTGCAAGTACTAGTAAGTTGTAGTAAGTTGTGTAAGCCAGTAGAGTGACGAGAAAACCACTAGGCTACAATCCCAGATAGGAGACGCGCTGATATCTGGATTGAGGAAGGGACAAGGTGGCCTTGCCTTTACACGTGTGAACCCTTGCTGACGGTGACCATCCTTGGGAAGCAGCCGACTGCCAATCATCCTTCGCGGCTGACAGGTTGACCCATACTGACCATGGGACAAGACTAAGCTACGCCTGATTGGCCAGAGCTTAGCAGTAGCAGTCTATCGAGTCTCTTTGGCCACGCCCATTCCATGAGGGAAGTTAGGCATAATACTTAGCTATTTGTATTGTTTTTGTTAACGTATAGACTTTTAAGCTTCGTATGTTTACTTATTAATTCATCCTGTATATATATATCTATATGTATTAAATATTTTATCTCTGTTGTATACACAGAGACGTTGGTTATTACTTGTATGTGAACATACCATATAGTTATATATTAGCCAGTGGAAATGTTTAGACATCTTACTCAACATTGTAGGGCTTGAGCCATCACATTATCTTGTTGAAGTATAGCTACCCTAGACAGCGATACTCAATATTGGGGCTCAGCATTTTGTGCGAACACCCTCTAGTTAACACTGGGCACTCATCGCCGTACTCAACATTGGAGGCGACTTTCGTATTCAACACCTGAGAAACACTTAACTAAATAAAAATTATAAACAAAATATGCAGTTAAGTTGTGTAGGCAGAATTTATTGACTGTACATGAATTAAACTTAAGCGCATTAAATTTATGTGTCTTAAAGTGTCATTGAGAAAGAATAACAATTGCTGTTTTTTAAAATATAAAAATGTAAAAGAATGTCACTTTACCAGAAATTTTGTAGAAACTGTTGTTTTTTTTTCATTTTTTAAAAAAATATTTTTTTAAAAATTAATTTTTAAAAAATATACAAGTATAATAAAAATAAAGAAAAAAATGAAAGGGGTAAAATAGAGAGTAAACTAATTATTTAGCTTCAAGTTAAATGATCACAGCCTTAAAATCTTTACTAAATATTAATTACTTTAATGTTTTTACAATTTAAATTCAAAGAACATAAATGTAAATTACACTGTATAGAAGTTTAACATACCATGGAAATTGACAAAAATAAATATATGACATTGAACAAATAAAAAATCAAAGATAAGCTTGAGAAATATAATCATAAAAATAATGATTAAACAAGATCTAGTCAATATCTTTTATGCTTTTTTACTTAGAATTACAGAGAGTTTTAAGAAGCATAACAATAGACATAGAAAAACTAACTGAATACGCAGTGAGAGAAACCTAAGAAAAATAGCCTATCTACAGCTCTACCTACAACAAACCCTTCCAATATAGCGAACATACTTAAGATATTATTAATATTGACCTGCTTGCAAAAAAGTACTGAAGACATATAAATACGCTATTTTGGATTAGAAGATATATCTATGAATGAAGTGACGGGATGAAAAAATACATACAAGTAGATCTACATGATTTTAGTAAGAGATGAAAAGAGTATTGAAGAATTAACAATTAGGAACCTGACTTTTAAAAAAAGAAATGGGATTCAAATACTTAGCATAGATACTAAATGAAAGAAATTATTTAAAGCAAAAGTTACAAAAGAATATCAGCATAAAGCACATTTAATATCAACCAAAAATGTTTTAAAGACCCCCCCCCCCAAAAAAAAAATAACCAAGAGAAAAAAAAACTATCATCAGATCAATGGTTTCATATTCAAATGAAATAATATTAACCCAATGAAGTACATCGTTGGGTATGTTGTGAGAAAAATGTATGGATGGAAAATACGAATCAACCAATTTAGGATTCCACAAAGTGGCAGAAATAAAAGGACTGCGCTTGGTGGGACGCTTACACATAATGAAAGACGTCAGAGTAGAAAAGACGGCGCCCCACCAAAAAACAAGAGGAAAACGGCTCATCGAAGACCTAGGCTTAGCTAGAAATATGATTTAGGAAAATATTAAATCTACAAATAGGCATTCGATCTTGGAGAAGAAAGGCGATTTTTATGACTGAGTGGAAGAAGGGGTTGAAGCAGGCTGTAGCTAAAAAGGGATATGTGATGAATTACATACATTTTGTAAAACTATCTTCTGTCAGTTACGTTTAAGTCCATGTTAGAAAATTGTTAAGCACTTACACAGTCTAAAGTGCATCAAACTTTACTTACTACTGTTTGTTACTTCATATTAAAAGCGAGTTAGGATAACAGGGAAACAAATTCGATGTGCTATTGAGTTGCTTTTTTTTTTTTTTTCAAAGTATTTAGAGTGCTGACAACGTTACCTTATTTTGATGTGTACCCATTTTTAATTTACCCTTACAAAGCAATTATGAACATACATTGCATATTAAAAAAAATTGTTAGTTATTCTCTGTGTTTTATTGCTGTCTCTCTCTCTATCTCTCTTTCTCTCTGTTTCTATCTATCCATCCATCCATACATCCATCTATCCATCCACCCATCCATCCATCCATCCGTCCGTCCGTCTGTCCGTCTGTCTGTCTGTCTGTCTGTCTGTCTGTCTGTATGTCTGTCTGTCTGTCTATATCTATCCATTTATTGTGTTATATTTTTAAGCTGGTCTTTTATTTATCATAATTATAATTCTTATAATGAAAACGAATTTTCTTTTTTTTTTTTTTTGGTATACATTCCAGTGATCTCCAAACTACGGCCTGTGGGCTAGATACTGCCCGCGAGGCCTTTTAATCCAGTCCATGGAGACCTTTCAATCCAAGAATATTGCTATTATTACGTATAGTTTAACACAAAACTGTGTGTAGTAGGCTACCAAGCTGCTCTTTGACATTAATGATGCCCTCCAACAGAAAAGTTTAGAGACCCCTGATCTATACAATTGGTATAATTTTAAGCACACGATTCACCAATTTCATTTACATAGGTTGTATGGTTTAAGGAAACCTCCTCTATTGGAGTAATGTATTCATTTATTTCATTACACAATTGTTTATTGGCATTTAAGAAATATTTTACGTTTTTGTGGGCTTTAGTTGAGGATAAACTAAAATGAAGTGCGCCACGTTTCAAATGACTTGTAACTGTGCGGCGGTCTTTTACATCCAATGTTGAAGCATCAAATGGAATAAGGTATTCATTGCTTTGCAACTTTACATTGACGTTTGGGCTGTCTTCAGTTTTCTTAATTTTATTTAAAACGGATACCGGTATTAGCTCTCCAGCTTTTTCGTCTTCAATTAAATCTAGATAGAGATTATCTATTTCTTTTGATTGCTCTGCAGAATTATCAACTCTGTTAACTCCTTCTGTTAGTCGTGTGTCTATTTCTTCATATTCTCTTATTTCTTTACTCATTTCTCTATTGTCATTCGTTTTCTGGTTACTGCCTGAACATTCCTCACGGCTTATTTTTGTATGATGAATGAGCTTGAGTTCTACATCATGTATATTTCTGGTGCTATTTCTTTTAATCTTTATTTCTATAAAGAACAAAGTGAAACATGCATAAACAATTACTTTCTAGAATGACTTATATAAAGTCGGAACTTATAGTGAAAGATTAAGACTATTTGGATAGCTTGAAAAAAATATATTTATTTCTCTATTGTTATTACTTTAAAGAATGAAATAATATAAAGAGTCTAAAGATATCTTATAAAGTTTACTAATAGAAAATATGAGCTTCTTAATTCTTTTTAAGACAGTTTGACAAGAATTGTCGATTTATATCAGGCTATATGATGACCAAATTTACCTTACTTTTGAAATAAAAGACAGTGCAAATGATCCATAACGCAAAAAAGAAGCAGTTGGTTCCAATGATGGTCCAAACGATTTGTAAAACTTTTGATCTATCTTTGATTTGACCTGCAAGAAACATAATAGTTTTTATTTTTAAAAGAAATAATTTTCATTTATCATTCTAAATTTAGATAAAATTAAGATACACATAAGTTTTAAAAGTAAGTTTTTTAAAACAAATCTTAAATATTGTTTTGTGTCCAACCTTCGCATATAAGAGTGAAAACTGACCAAAAAAAAATTTATGTACGTACTTGTTTCAACAGATAATGCGTATTTTAGTTCTGGGCTTATCCCATTGTCCACAATTAGGAGTACGGGCGTAAGATCATACTTTTCCGTTGTGGTAAAGTTTAACTTCAATATACCGTAAGTGGCGTTTTCTTCTTGAAATGTTATCACGTAGCCGTCTGATTGAGCATTACCATTATTGACGTTGTCAAATTTAATTTCAGAAGAATTTGAATGGATTATGCGATAACGATTAGGTGTAGGGTAGCATCTCATACTTATATGGATTGAAACATTGATGTCCAATGTTGCTCGGCCAATATGTGGGGTTTTAGTTTGTTTTGCGGCTATCAATGTTGGCGAATCTATAGAAATGAGAATTTGGCAAAAGCAGTCTTTGGGAAAAAAGGAAATAAATAAATATATATATTGAACAAAAATTCGTACACGAAAATATATATTTTTTTTAAATCAAAGAAATAAACATACATTTTAACAGTTTTTATAAAAACATTGTCGGTATGCTTTTTTTGAAATTATTTTCTCAATTTTTCGGCTGATTCTTGCAATCAGGTAGATATATCACATATGACATTTTAGCTTTTATCACCTTAAAAGCTGCAAAGTCGAGACCTTTTTATATGCATTAACAGGAAAAAGAACTGAATACTTTTATGTCATGTCTTTCCTACACAACACGATTTGATCCCCGTTAGCATAAACTTACTCATCACAAACCACGCTCACTTACCATGCTCAGAGCTCAACACCAATGAGATTAAGCAATATAAAAAGAAAAAAATCACAACTGTTCTTGATGTTGTAATTTGTCCCCACAATGTAGAAAATGCATGCATTTCTAAACAGAAAATACGGTCTTTTTTCATTTAAGATTTTATTTTCTTCAGTGGTTGCACTTACGGGAATTTATTTATTTTACAAGTCTATTCAATTTATAAACCTTTCATATTCAATAAAATATTAGATTTAGCAAGCTTTGAATAATTAACACTCGTGTAAAAACAGCCCATTTAATAATTATTATATCTTTAAAATAATGATTATTATGCTTTCTTCAAGACATTCGAATAAATAACTTTTAATAACTCTGTTAAGACAGAAAAAAACGTACACAAATTAATAAAATGAACAACTTGAGTCCCATACTGAACGTCTGATCCAGTGTTTGTTACATTCGGATATATCGTTACATTCATTCTGTTAGTGCCAGATATTATGGATACTAAAGGGGCTCTATATGTGCAGGTCGATGTGAAATATCCTCCTTGTTCTGTTTCACTGTGACAGATATCAGTACTGCTATTATCTGTTAAACTCTGTAAATAAAAACTTATTACATTAATACATTTATAATTTAATATTAACGATAAATTATATTTGAAACAGTTGAAAATATATTTAATTAAATTATTGAAGTCCATTTTAATTGGAAACAACAAATACGGTTGTTATCTCAAATTTAATGAACAATATAAAATTTAACTTGTAACGTACATTACTTATACTCATCTGAAACATACAAATTCCTTTTGGGTAGATTTTGCCAGCAATGCAAGTCACATATATTTCATTGTTAAAGATACTATGTATACATCGTATGTCTTCAGGTGTAGCTGAAAATTTTTTAAAAGGGTAAATTACTACAATTTGATTCGGAGGCATGTATACATATTCATTTTGGAGGCCATCTCTTGTTAATATTGTTTATATTGTATTATACAGTTTTAGGTGTATACAATTTAAACGACAACAATCCATTCATATTATGTCTTGATTCGTATCCCGTTCTACGAATGAATAATAGACTATTTTATACAGTACCGAAGACACATTGCAAAAATATTATAATATTATAATTGCAATAATTATACAGATATTTGTATTTTACCGCATTTGAAATGTACAATATACCATAAAACAATTTTATTTTCGACCAACAATGAAAATAAAGCATATATACTCACCGTAAACTTTGATATAGCATTTGTATTTAACTGTGAACAGTGAAGAATCGTAATAGGCCACAAACCATTGCATTTCTCCATGGTCCAATTCTCTAGTAATTTTATTAATATAAATAAAAACACTGAATTTGTCCTTTGTTTCCGATAGTGTTATTTGAACGTCTTTAGGCCTACAACTTGTGCAGTTTTTAGTTTCTATGTAACATGTTCCCATATGTTGATACGTCTTTTCTATTCGTATCGTGTTGTTGGCCCTCCGTATAGCTGGCAAAGTCAAAGTTATCAGGTGATCTTTGTTTTCTTCAGCAGGACCACATGTTAATTCACCTAGAACTATAAAATAAACGTATATTTTTACTTTAAAAGCAATATAAAAATCCCATGTTTTTTATTTTAACAATCTTTTAAAAGAGTCCCCCTTTGGGAATTGTTTATGTTGCAGTATTAAATTAGCCCTGCACCTACTTTCAGCACTTAGCATAGAAATATTTAAATAAAATTAGGAGGGCTCGCAAATGTAATGTAAGCTTTATCATATCTAAAATAATTTAGTTTCAAGTATTTTTTCTCAATTTTCATTTTCTATTGATAACATAACAAGTTCATAATCACAAGATATGAACCGAATAAGCTAATTATTACTTTGAAATTGTGGCATGCGATAATTTTTCAGTAAATGTACATGTTACTTAGATAGGAATACTTTTAAACAAAATTGTCATAGGTCTATATGATATGTGTTTATGTTATAGAGAACGTAACTTATGCAATTGATTTATTTAAGTTTCTAAAGTAATGTATATATGTAAATCTTGGCTATAATTAACGAACTAAATTGAAAAAGAAAATTAGATTTTTGTCAGTTATACTAATTTTTAAAAAAAGCGAATTAAAAATTGTGTTGTTATTTAAAATTATTTTTTTTTAAATTTTAATTTCAAAAAAATGTTTGTTTACAGTTTACACAACAGCTTTACAGTGTAACGAATAGTTTACTATATAATGCTGAAAAATGTGTCTATGAAACTGTATGTGTTCTAAAAAAATCATTGTCCAGTTTCAGAAGGAATTTATAAGTAACAGACTGATACTATAAAATATATATACCGTTTGTTCGTCAAAAAATATTTTATATCTTACGATACTATTTATTTCCATAAATGATTTAAAATATTTTAACATATTTATCACCGTAACAAGTACTTTTGTTATTTTAAAAAACCATGTTCTATAGTACGTTAATTGTAATTGTTTAACATAGTCGTGCCTGTTTTTTTTTTTTTTAATGTCATAATGTGTTTTTCGCTGCTATGCTATGATTGTTACTAAATCGACAAGTACAATTAAGTTATATGACATTTAATGATTTATTGTTTCTGATGTAGTCTTGGTGCTGTCACGTAATGTCTTATGTCGGTTGGGTGACCTGTGTACGCTGTTGCAACACTCGGAGTGGGATGTGATTTGTGCAGAAAGGAGATAGACATAAACAGTTGGATTGCTCTTAAAGGGAATCAGTTTTTTCTTGAGTGACCTCAATACTAACAGTTTTTAAGGTGTGTGTCAACAATAAATCATTAAAAAATACTTGGTGAAAGGGAACATACCTATCAAAAATATAGCAACATTAAAAAAAATGTACTCCACTTAATGGCATTAATGAAATCTATGATCATAGCATTGTTTTTCTCATTATTCACACATAATACAATTTTATGGGGAAAAATTGCCCCGCTATTCGAAAAAAAAAAAAAACTTTAACAAACTTAAATTTATATTTACCTAACACATTCCAGCTCAAAAACATAAGAGTTTTTATACGTTCAATCATCTGCATTCTTTGTGGCAACAAATAAATCAATATATATATATATGCATATTTATGTTCCTATTGACACCGTAAACAACAAAGTGTTGAGCGATTTTACGTAAAAAAACTTTGCTGTTAATTGATATTATTATTTCTTTTCCTAAAATATGTTTGTAAAGATATTCTTAAGACTTAAAATATTTCAAACTTAAATGAACTTTATACTAATGACTAACTTGGAAAAAACAAAAACTAAAATCACGTATTTTTTCATTGTAAGTCTCATAGGCAAAAGGGTAAATGTCAAATGGACACTAGAATACAATTGTTTTAATGATGTTTATGACTCATAACCACCTGGCTGCTTAATCCTGAATTTCACTTTCGTCTTCTGAGTTCAATTATATCGTAAACACTTTCCTACTTGTCAAAGAAAACTTTTATTTACTTATCTGATCAATGACCGGCTACAACACAATTATGTTGAGGCGAAACTTTTTTCTAACCCGTATAAATATTTATCGTGTAGATGATATATACATAGTTTTATGGTAATATGCGTGTATGTATATATATATATACACACATTGTATGGTGTTCTTTTTAAACAACACGCCTTACTACATCTTCAATCGATCCATGTAGACAATTAACAAATAGAAAATTAACTTAACTACTTAAGCTGGATAGGACGCTGGTTAATAATTCCTTTTTTCTAAGTTACAACTTACTTTTAGGATGAAACCTTTATAGGTAAATGGATCGATCTTATCCCAAATTGGTAAATAAAAACTGGATAATGCATATTTAAAAAAATAGTGCATTAAACACTTGTTGTCAATTACTTTATAGCTTGGAATTTTTCTCGCTAACTTTTTTAAAAAAATGATCAATGTCTTATATTTTATTTCCCATTCAATTTTATAGGAAATAAACTAATTGATCATGATCCAGATTGAAATGCGCTGTGTTTTCAGCTTCAGCTTGGTCCTTAAACATTAATTATTTCTCAACATAAGCTAAATAAATATTTTTTTCTTCATCCGATCGCTATAAGAAGCCATTTAAAACGTCGCTAAGTAAATCGTAAGAAATCACATGTGCAAATGGAAATTTTAATTAAAGTTACTCGCTAATTATCTTAAACGCCAATCTTCCCTCATTCTCATACAATTGTAACAATGACCGCTACAGGGTGCGTGACGTCATTTATAGTCGACCCTTATGAGTGACAATTAAACACCAATAGGTACTCAAATGTATATTACAGCAGGTGCTACCATCTAGTGAACCACTGGTGCAAGAACTGCAATGTGACTGTGTGTTTTTCTCGCAAATTTTAAGTAAATTCACTTATCATTAGTCCATAGAAATTTACTGAGAGGAGCCAAGCGACGAAAAAAACAACAAAGTTTAGGATCCCAGTCGAGGTCAAAGAGAGATTGTTAGTATAAGATGCAATAAGCGTGCATGTAAGGGGCTGAATAGAGGAAAACCAAAAGCTGAGATCGAGGATTTCAATGATTAAAAAAGAAGTTATTAATTTGGGAAATGAGGTGAAATAGTCTGCGAAAAAAGTCAGGGCTATTAGATCATTTTTTTTAAAAAATTTGTTTTGATCTGAATAACAGAGACACAGAAAAGTAAACCTAAGCTATTTTAGTTATGCATTTTAAAATGAAGCAGTGCTCAAATTAGTTAAGTTTATGCAACCAATTCAAGGAATGTATAATATGTGTATAATAATATAATTTTTTTCATTGGAACAGAATAATCATTTCTATCTATAACTTGTTTAGAAATGTGTTTGGTATGCGTTCAAGAGTCTGGAGCTAATAATGGTTCTACCGTAAATTTTATTCTTATTTTTAAATTAAGACTTTAAAAAAAAATCTAAATGAAAGCATATTTCAAAAAGATGTAGATCAACATTTGTTTGGAAATTTTAAATTTTTTTTTTTTTAAATGCATTAAATATCACCTATGAAAATATTAGCAATAAAATAAAATGCAAAAAAAAAAAAAAGCAATCAAATTTAAAAAAGAAATACATAAATATGTCGATTTAGAATACATATTTTAATAAAACGGGCTTAAAAGTAAGTTGTTTACTTATGCTTGACAATAAAAAAATATTTTAAAAATTTGTGTATGTAAATATGTGTGTGTGTCTGCTTTGCTGTGCGGGAGTGTGTGTGATTGTGTGTAAGACTTTGTATGACACAATTACCATTTAGCTGTGGGATAAATAAAATATAACCATGGTAACCTTTCAAACACGAATTAAATTTTATTATACTAAAATACGAATACTTCAAGATTTTTTAAAAGTTTAAGTATTGTTAGTAAATGCATTCAATATCATAAATCAACATTTAAAGTAACACAAGAGGGGTAAAGACAATTTTTATTTTAAAATTCTTTTACATTCTACATTTTACATAAAAGCTTGTTTAAATATATGACTGTCTTGCTTATGAAATGAAGTCAACTGCATAGAATTCACTTCTAATATACTTAAAAATCGTTGAAATTGCAAAATAAAACAAAATATTTTTTTTTTAAAGTTACATAAATGAAAACCCATTTACAGCATTTATTTTTTACCACAGCAATGATTATTGTTTTGTTGCATAGTGTCTTTACGTAGACTGTGGCTATATCCATATAATGAAATAGACATTTAAGTGGACGTTAACGCTTTCATATATATATATATATATATCTGTGTGTGTATGTATTTATATATATATATATA
>MUZC01002269.1:101679-118035 GCA_002072015.1 Radix auricularia
TATATATATATATATATATTAAACATATTTAAAATAACTAGTTAATTCTGATGTCAATGAATTTAAAAAAAAATTGTTTATTAAGTTAAAACAATTTTTTTTTTTTAAATATCATTAACCTCATAAATATAAATTATTTTAAGGTTTTCAATTTAAAAATCTCTTCTTTTTGTTTTATGGTCAAGCGTGTTTGTAAATAACACAACTATCATTATTTATAAAATATTAACTAATCAATCGAAAGACTGTGTTTAAATTGTTTTCTTTAATTTTAAACGCTATTTCATCGATTTAAATAATTTTAATCAATAAGTTTTTAACGATTAATCGATACATTAATCGCTAACTTACGCATCCTCAATATATATGCATGCATATATATAAATATTGCTTAGATTTCTTTCAAAGTATATTTATTAGGCACGAAACGCGTCATGTAACTGAAACATTAAAACAGTACATGGGTGGTTTTTGTTATTTGGTAACACAATAACATTAGTGTAGACATTTTTCTGAGTTATGTAAGTAGGTGTGAATTTGCTCTTAATGCTTTCATATGGTTTTTTCGCCACTATTATACACATACACACATACACATACACACTAGGTGGTGAAATTACACTCTACTGTAATAATAGAAAGTAGGGCAAGTTTCTTTGACACACGGAGCAATCGATGTTATCATGAAATAACTGGTGGCTAGCAGAGCAGGTCAAAGCCATAAAAACAGATTTTCATTTTTAAAAGAGTTTTCTTGTAAAGGTGACTTCCACTTCATCAATGTTGGGTAGCTATAAACAACTGTGCTGGACTCTGGTGTGTAACCGTGTAGCTTCTCTAATAATTGATATACAACAGACTACTTTATTCGGATAAGACAGCGCTACAAAATTGTTTGCTATGACCTACATAGGGCATACTGTTTCCTTACAGGTAAATATCTATAAACGTGTCAAATATAAATAGTTTAAAAACAATATTTAGGCTTTTTAATAAATTGATAGCCTTTCGAATGGACCAATTGTTTTTTATTTATTAATGCACGATTGATATAACATCGATTATTTTAACATTAGTCACGAGTAGTAAACCAAATCAATTCGAATTTTTCCGCTGAAATTTAAGCTGGTTATTCGTTGTCTATTCTAAACGGGAAAACACACAATCAAAATATAATATCTTTTGATAAAAATGAGAGTATGACATTTTTTATTTGCATTCTATTTGCTGAAGGCCAAGGGTCTCAAACTCCGGCCAGTGAGGCCCTATCATCCGGGCCCTGAAGACCTTTTAATTAAAAAAAAATAATAATTATAAAAAAGAACACTTTTTCTTACCCGTAGTTAACCACAAAACATAATTGTTTAGGTTAGTTGTCGGCACCGGAACTGCTGTTTGAAAGTTACTGCGAGGCGTCGACAGAAATGTTTGCAGACCCCTTCCATAGACTGTAGATTGTATTTATAGCGAATTCGAATTGAAAAAAGCTGACACTAAGATATTGTTACCTACCTCAACAAATTAAATTAAAGTGTTTATTTTTTGTACAAAGTGAATAACTTCGTTATAGGTCTAATTTAATTAGAGTGTAGGAAAAAATAAATATAAAAATCTTTGATTTCTTTTGTAATTATTTCCTGGCATTGTTTTTTTTTTTTTCTTTTTTTTTTAAAATGGCACATATGAGATTTATCAACAAAACACAAGTGTCATATAACTATTGAAAACAGATGGGCTATACAAATTTGAAATTTGTTTTCAAACCAACACTTAAAGAAAAAAAAATTGAAATGTATAATTTCCATTTAATAAACGTGGAATTCTTTTTCCAGGAGTTACCTTGAAAAAATAATAAAAATGAGGATGACAGAAATCAGGTGTTTTCTGGCAACAGTAGTTTTACGTAAGAATTTTTAAAGTTTTTAATTAATTTTTTTTTTTAATACAAATTTTTGTCTTAAAAAAATTAAAACAAAAATAATTTTAAACAATATCAAATGAAAATTTAGTTTTATTAAAGAAATCAAAGCATTATAAATAGTTAAAATAAAATAAAAACAAAAATTAATTATTTATGATGCTTTGATTTCTTTAATAAAAGTAAATTTTTATTTGATATTGTTTAAAATTATTTTGAAAAAATTTACCATCTTAAATTTTTATATTAAATCAATTTTAGATTTTTTGCAAGGCCAAGAGATTAAAGTCCATGAGATACGAATGGAAGATGGCAAAACAAATTGTTCTAGAGGGCTAATAAACGGACATGACGAGTTTGTCTTAAAGACAACAGTGACTTTACCAGCAGATCTGATAAACAGCACGGCAATTTTCTTTGAAAATATTCTCAAATCAAGCACGACTTTAAATTACGTACGTAGGTTCAGACTTAATGCACCATAGTATTTTATTTTTAATATAAACGCTCCGGTGGTTCTAATTAAAAGTAACAATCGAATTTCTTATAAAAAACATATGTGTAGTTTAACTGATAATTTTTATTCAGGGACCTCTCGGGTTATGACGTCGATCCTTTCTTAAGATGTTTAGTGACACACATTTCAGTGAAAGTCGGACCATACATATAAACTTTACTTTTAAGATCTATGCCTACAGTGCTATCAAAAGTGAAACTTTTTACGCGAAGAAAAAAATGGTACTAAAAGATTGATAACAGGTCATTACCACATAGATGAAAATAAATATTAATGTTTAAAGTTATATAAACATTCCTTACAATATACACAAACGTAATATGAATGAAGATGGCATGACGATTAATGTATTTTAAAAAATATTTGTATGTGTTCGTAACTAAAAAAAAATCGTAAGTCGGGATCTGCGTAACAGGAGAACTCCCTGTATTGACATATATTTAATGAAGCAATGATAATTTAAGTTAACTTAGAGATCATGTACAAGTTAAAACTTTTTTCATACTTTAAAATAAAATTATTTTTAAAAAAAGTTATGTCACATACATACTGATATGTAAAAAATCTTAACTTATTCTGTATTCAGATGTTTTCTGTTGATATAAGATACGACTGCGTCGAAAATAGAAGTAATAAAAGCAACTACCACTGTGCGAAAATCTCTGACAACACATACACCATCTCAATCACTTCGACAGCGGAATCTGCATTGAGCGAAGCCACGGTTCGAGGTGAAATCAAACACCACAACTCAACAACCCTTGCTTTCTCTGAGCAAATCTTACCAATCATAAGTGGTAGGTATGATTTTTTTCTAAAAGAGCTAACATATTACATATACTCACACGCACAGACATACAGACACACACACCCACATATAAATATGTATATATATAAATAAATATTTATTTATTTATACATACATATATATGGTCAGCTATTTTAATAGTGCACTCGCCCCACAAGCTGAGGGGCGAGGGATCGAGCCCACGAAAAGCCACTATAGAAATATTGAGAAATGACTAACGCTAAGAAAGTCATCCGCTGACCTGGAAAGTGATGGGCGCCTCCAGTGTCTATTAAGCCCGAGATGTTATATTGAAAACATTAGAATCCCCTACAACTTAAAAAAAAGAGGTTATCGGGCTAAAATATAAAAAAAAAAAACATATTTAAAGACCTATATTTATTTGTATTGAGCTCTCACGGTTAACTCAAATTGTTTAAAATAATACTTTTTTGAGTGTCTGATAATGGCATGCTAAATACTTATTTATTTATTTCAAAAGTGATGATTGATTCTCAATAATAAAATAATAACCATATTTTATGTATTTTTTACTTACATTTACCTTAAAAATATTGAGTTGAACTGGTTCAATTAAAACGGTCTCTGTAATAGATTTATTTTTTATATAACTTTTTATTGAGTATAATAGCTTTACTTAATATCGTATACATTTTTCTTTCAGAACCCACAGCATCACTTGGCATTTTAACAATAAATGGAGAAAATGTAACTGATTTAAATAATTGCACGATGTCTATACAAGAAGACAATTTACACATAGAATTTGATTGCTTTGGTCCAGTAATGCCATGTGTTATAGAAATTACGTCGTCCGTTTGGAGGGAGAAATATGTGGGAGCAAACAAAATTATTATTAAACGACCACTGTACAAGGAAGCGTACATTTATATCAAGCGTGCCCTTTGTGGGTATGATAAGGGATTCATCAGTACGAAGTGTAAACTAATGAAAGGTGTGCACTTTGAAGAAATGTTTTAAAATGACAATACCTGAAACAAAATACGTCATAAACTTTTAATTTCAATCAGTTATTAAATAACCATTTAAAAAATATAACTACTTTTAAAAAAAATATGTGTCGAGAATACGCTATCTAAGTCAATATTATTTTTAATGATTCAGTTTTTATGTTTTAAGTATATTTTAATAAAAACTAATTTTGGCTCAGCAGCATAATTTCATTTAAAAATATTGTATTAAATATGATTTTCTTTAATTTCATGCATATACAATAATGTACTATATATAGTATTATTTTTTTGAATGATAACTGAATAATAATTAATTAGAATTAATTTATGCCTTAAAAAAACTGTATGACTAATTGAATAATTCAACGGATCGATTACTTTTTAAACATTTTTATATGAAAAAAAACGCGTGCGATTCATTATTGATACTAGTGTCAATGATGCAATGTAAAAGTCATTTTATTTACACAAACTAATGTACTATCTTTTTTATAATGTCCATAGTCGGGGAAATGCACCAGAAAGAAGTTCTAGTAATTATTTTAATTACGGGAATTCCAACAGCTTTAGTTATTTTATTTTCAATTTACAGGTAATTCATTAACATGCTTTTTAAAAGTTAAATAAAACTGCATAAAACTTTGAAATTAATATGTTTCCTCAAATAAATAAACATTTAACAGCCTGCTGCACACTTTTCCTAATTTGATGGTATTAGATTATGATTAATAAGTTATATTTTTATAAAACATTGATGGTAAACTTTTTAAAAATCTAGCCAATTATAGAATGATATATTTTAAACCTGAGCTAATATATTTGTACTAATTTGTATTTATATGTATAAATAAACTATAAAGTACTTGTAAATCCTTAACTGTTATAAATTATCTACATTTTTTTTATTCATGCACAAGTTTGACAAAACTAATCTCGAAACATATTAAGGAAGGTAAGTGAAATTTTTATGTATGTGTTTATTTATTTTAAAATGAATAAGTAAGAAAAATGATGGTAATCGATTACTTCAAAGATCAAAGAAACTTTACTTATAACTATATACTTTTAAAAGCTCTTATTTTTAAATAAAAAAAAGAATAATACATTACATATTTGTATATAACTATTCGTATACTTTTCAATTAATTTATTTTAGTAAAAGACATTGAGCAATGCCCAGCTGAAAGAGTAGCCCTTACTGCAAAAGGTGTGTGCATTTCTTGTGATAAATTGTTAAATCTATATGAATTGTAAATTAACTTTAAACGAAAGAACATTTTGTTAAACAGAATAACATGAATACTGACAAACACAAATAAATACCCACATACGTATATATATATGTAAATATTACAGCCTTATCATTGCAGACAATTACATGAACATTTACAGCATTTTCTTTTTTAATAACTAAAACGACCTACATATTTAAAATGATAATGACTGCAATGTATTGACCGAAATGATAGACATGAAACATTAGCAGTTTGTGATTCTATCAATTCATTATATTTAAATACTAATATTAAATGTGTGATAAATTGTTAAATTCCCTTAACATTAATCATTTACTTATGCTCACATACAACATTATGACGGTTGCACTTAATCATATACACAATGTCTTGCTATGACGGAGGCTCTTAAATATAATTTAATTTTGACTTTTTCGTTTCAGACGTAAATAATTGAACAGTATTTTCTATATCGAAAAAGTTAAATGTTTAAATTATTTTTAATAATATTTTCTTTTTTTTTCCTTTAATTAAAAAAAATGCTACACCTTTTTTTCTACATCACAAAATGAAATTGAACATTCATTAAAATACTCAAAATAACGTCATGTGTTGTAATATTTGTTTTTAATTTATAGGACTTAACAATATAGATCTATAGATCTTTTTAAAAATATTTTTATGCATATACTTGACATTTTTCAGATGAGACAAATAATCTCCTTTCTAATGTAAGTCAGCTCTTTATATTAATTAAAATAATGTATTAGCATTATCCCTAAAAAAAAATATTCACCTTTAGCATTTCGTCTTTAACAAAAATTAATTAACAAAACAGACATAATTTTTATAATTTAATTTATTTATATACGTTTTTATTTTGAATGAGTACAACGTACCATGACCATTCTTACAGCAAACAATTGTCAAACTATACGTACTTTATATTTTAAAGCAATTTCAACTTCTTAAGTTTTTGGAAAAAATATGTTACTTTAGATTTTTGATAAAATAAATTGTATTGGTTGTAAATATTTTTATGTAAATTGTAGCAATCTGTTCTTCTTGTTGTGGGAATTGGTAGCGTGGGAATTGCTTGTCTTTGAGAATACACTTTTCTTTTTAACTACTTTTTAAGTAGGTCAATAAAAATTACGTTAGAATAAAAGTTTATCCGTATGGAAATAATGTACAGTAAACGTCAAACAAAAATATTCGTTTAAATTTGTTTTCAGCTAAAAGTGCAAGATGATAATAACGGCGAGATAATAATTAGCCGTATAAATCCGAAAGAAGAATCGGAGTCCAGAGAGTTCAATGATTTAATAGATTCATGCTCAATGGGAGATATTCAGACTGTTAAGGATATAATTAGTCGTGGAACAAATATAAACACAAAGGATAGCAATGGGTTAACACCATTAGCCCACGCAATAAAGGCCAAAGATACCAAGATTGCTGAGCTCCTTATAACACATGGAGCTGATTGTAAAGAGAAAACGCCAGACGGAATGTCGTATTTGATGTTAGCAGCAGAAGGAGGTCTGACTGAGACAGCAGAGATGCTTATTGATAATAAAACAGATGTTAATGAAACTAGCAGCACTGGATCCACAGCTTTGATGATTGCATCGCTCCATGGACATACTGACGTTGTTAAAATGCTTATTGATAAGGGAGCAGATTTAAATTATAAAAATAAAGATGGATTTAACGCGTTAATGACCGCATCAACCCATGGACATACGGTTATTGTAAACATGATACTAGATTCTTGGAAAGTGCATAATCCTGTTAAAACTAAAAATGGCTTGAACCATTCTCTAATAAATAGCATAACACATTCCGGACAAACTTCACTAATGTGTGCAGCAATGAATGGACACAGCGAGACTGCCAATTTACTATTACTAAACAATGCTGAGGTTAATATTAAAAACAACGATGGCTTTAGTTGTTTAATGTTGGCAGCAGCAAATGGAGATTCTAAGACTGTACAGACACTTATTAAATTCAAAGCAAAAGTCAATGAGGGAAACAAAGATGGTCTTACATCATTAATGTTTGCAGCGCAAGAGGGTCACTGCGAGGCAGTTAAAATCCTTATTAGAAATGGTGCCGAAGTGAATGCTCAAAATCAACTTAAACACACTGCTTTAATGCTTGCGGCTAGTAACGGTTCCAATGATGTTGTAAATTACCTTTGCAAGCATGGCGCTAAAGTTAATACAAAGGATTCGGAAAAAAAGACAGCTCTAATGTACGCGTTGAAAAATAATAAAAATTGTGAAATATCAGAGATACTTTTAAAAAGAGGAGCTAAAGTAAATAAAGGAGACATAAATGGCTTAACTTGTCTAATGTTAGCATCGATAAATGATGAAACTGAAATGGTGAAAACTATTATTAAAAGGGGTGCTAATGTTAATGACAAAACATGTTTGGGTCGAAATGCTTTGATGTACGCCTGTGAACAAGGAAACGTTAATACGGCAGAGATGCTTCTTACACATGGTTCAAATGTTAATGAAAAAGACATTTCTGGTGTGAACGCCCTAATGTTGGCATCAAGACACGGCCATGTAGAGATGTGTAGACTGCTTATACGACATGGTGCTCTTGTTGGGGATGTTGATAAAGAAGAGAAAACGGCATTACATTATGCAAATGATAATCATCGTACAGAAATTGTTACTGTACTTACATCGTCGGAAGCCGTGGGAGAAAAAGGAAGAAGGACAAAAATAAATGAAAAAGAAAAAATAAAAATAAAAAGACAAAAACGGAATTAAAGTTTCCAGATAACGTCTTAAAATTTATATTGTGATGTGAATGAAATCGCCAGTTAAAAATGTAGCGCACTTTTTTTTAGTCTAAAATTTTAATTGATTTTTTTTTTTTAAATTACAAATTATAACTGAATCTAATATATATTTTCACTGTTAAGGATATAGTTTTCAAATTATTGATTTCTAATAATAATAATAATAATAAATAGTAACGCAAAGTATTTTAATAATATATTTATTAAAAGTCCATTATATGCAATCAACATTTTTAGAGCGACCGTGTCTTTTTGTGTGGTCTTTTTTTAATCCATTGAACATTCCAATGCTAATTTATGTTGTGTAAATTAAAATTTGGGTCGTTAACAACAAAGTGTAATCAGGAAATATTAAAAATAATTATTAATATAGCTCATTTTATTTGATCTCTATTAAGTCTGTAAAATTATAACAACTTTTGCTTTTTCATAATTTTTCCAATTTTGTTAGGAACAATTTATCTACTTATATAGCATAACGTATTACATTTTCTTTGAGATGAGTTGAAAAAAAGTAACAAAATATGCACGATTGTTTGTGTCTTTGGCGAATAATTATATGTTTGTATAATTGAAATAACAGGTTTTTAAATTTTTTTTTTACTTCTAAAAAGTATGTGTACAATTGTTCAAATTAAAAACAAGAAAAGTGCTGTGCATGTTGGACACTCAAGGATTTATTGCTTTTAATAAAAAAGAGACCAAAGTAATATTCGTGAATAAATATTTTTTCTATGTATTTGCATCCACTAGGATATTCATGTACCTTTAGAATTTCACAAAATTGCTTTTTAGTAGAGATAAAACAAGATGAAAATAAATTATTTTTAAATTACAAAGAAAATCATATGGATTTTATAATACAAACATAATTAAGGACATTTCGCGTTGATCTGAATTTATTAGAACGTTTACATAATATACACAAATATTAATGCCAAAATACGAAACATATATTTTTATTTACAGTATACTTGTACAGTTTACATACCCCATATTGTGTTTAATCTTTCAACAGTGACTTAAATGGTAAAAAGTATAATCTCACTATAGTGTACAACATCAGAAGAAATATAACGATATAGAAATATATGTATGTGTGTATATATATGTCTGTGTATATGTATGTTTATATATATCAGGGTTGCAGAAATTACCGATTAATTTCTCGATTAATCGGTAAATTATTTTTCAATTAAAATTTAAATTCATAGACATTATATTGAAAAAATTATATTTAAATATATCTCATAACAATTTTATATCTGATAGGTTACGTTAAATAAAATGCTTAAGCTTTGTGCATTTTAAAAATTGCCATAAAATGGCACAGAATGTGAAGGAAAACAAGCTATTGGAAAAAGTGATTATGAGGTCTTTGAAAAAAAATCATAACTTTTGAACCACTTGGGATAAAAGATGATTTTTATCTATTTTTATTAATCATCGAAAGATTTCTATATGGCTGTTTTACTTTTATATTTTAAAATTAAATAGAAATTTTCATTCAAGGGCCTTAACTTTCATACGCTTTTTAACTTATTTTCATTGTTAACTATGTTTTAAAAATAACTTAATAGAAATATCTATTGTCTGTTGCTATTACTTCCTTTGAAATTTTCAGCTTAATGCCCTCTTACATCTTTATTTCTAGCTTTAACAAAATTATCGATTAGTTAATCGGTAATTTTTCAAAAGTTAACGATAAAATTTAATGTAATCAATAATAGCCCTAATATATATATATATATAATTAACTAATCGATAATTTTGTTAAAGCTAGAAATAAAGATGTAAGAGGGCATTAAGCTGAAAATTTCAAANATTTATTTATATTTATATATATATACATGTATATATATATATAAATATATTTTCACACATACTAATAATTGATATTTAATTTATGTATTATTATTAAGAGCATAAGGTGTAAATTTCCGCTTGTTTAAAAACACGACGTTAAAATTGCGAGTCAAGGTCGATGGGTTTTATTAGATCTTATTTGCCTTAATGTGTCAGTTTACTTCTTTATTTATACTCTATAATGGGAAAGACGTAAACAAGGTATGGGTGAGCCTGACCGGACGTATCAAAACAGCGAACGTTTCGGCAAAAAGCCTTTATCAACGAACATACAAGACACCGAAAAAACGAAAATAAAAAAAGAAAAATGAAGGAACTTAGCTGCGGTGGAATCCGAAGTATCCAAAGAAAAAGTCAATTAAAAGTCATTAAAAAACAATTTATTTATACTCTAGACGTTTTTAGCCAATCATCATTGTGTCTGTACATAAGTATGTGTTGTCAAATTAAAATTATTCACATGCCATTTCCAGTTCTTAAAAATAAAATAAAGAAGAAAAAAAATTACATTAAATGTAAGTAGTGTAGTTTGCTGTAAATGGTCGATAACAATGTGTGTGGATTTTAAATATGTAAGTAACAGACGATCTATCAATATATTTGTACTAATTTGGTATGATAAACATTTTTTACCCAAACTTCCAGCCCAAAAAACTTTACCTTGCTTTTATCTGGTTTATTACCAATATTTAAAATATACATCTTTTTAAAAAATAACTTTGATATCGTATAAATAATTTTCTTTTAAAAACTGTTTTTAAAAAATGAATTTTTAAGAGAGGAAATCTACTACTTCTTTCACGGTTGACATCAAGCAAAAATATTTTGATTATCTTTATTTAACTTTTTCATTTCATATAACATTTTTGGTAAGCTGAAAAATTGGGACTTGCAGTGACACTTAGTTTTTTACAATAGAAATTTAAATGTGTATACGAATTGTAATCTTTAAAAAAATAGATTATACCAAAACTATTTATAATTAAATTGTGAAACAAAAAGGAAGCGAGAATAAACCATTTTAAAAATTTATATTATATCAAAGGAGTTTAGTCACTCCCTTTTCTTACATGTGCCACTTTTTCCTACGGTCCTAACACATCTTCTCCATAAAAAGCATAACTACATTCTGGAAGAATATCCTTGTTATATGGAAATTCATTTTCATTAGTGTATAAGACCATACGCTTGACATCTCAATAATATAATTCAATCATAATTTTACAAAGAATACGTAATATATAGAATTTGTAGATTAGGCAGAACATATTGAAAAGGTCAATTAAAAAAGCATTGATACAAATGGGGCATAGTGCTGGTACTATTAATAATAAGACAAATACATGTTATATAATTAAAACTAAAAATAATAGGTAAGAAACAAATATATTAATTAACGAAAGTTATAATAAAAATCATTTTATTAAGGGAATTCAACAGTTCTGCATTTAAAATTAATTTGCACGTATAATTGCGTATGTTAAATTATTAACAAGACATTTCGATTGTTTATTAAAGCCCAATTAATTAAAAAACATTTTTCAGAAATAGTAGTTCCTATTTATTTATTTATTTTTAAAAAATAGACTTTACTTACAGTATCTCTTACACACGTCTTTGGTAAATCTAGGTAAAGATGTTATTTTCTATAATTCTCTTTGTATGTAACTCCTTCTACAGCCTGTCCAAAACATCGTAGTTTACCTTTCTTGGTGCACCAGTCTTATTTACGACGGCATATTCATCAATAGTGGAAGAGTTATTGCTTTCATTACCATCGGCAATTCGTTCTTCGACGCTTCCATCTTCTATGACATTAGTAGAATTCAAACTATATCCTCCGACACAGAAATCTGGATATAAATTTGATGCTAAACATTATTATGACTTACTTTTTAAAAAGAGGATGCAATGTTTATTTTATTTCTTTTATATTAAATAATGTATTTTTTGTAATGTTGAGGTCAAATCATTATCTTATGGTAAACTTGTTGCAAGCCAATAACTAAAACGTACTTATGTATGTATACCTTTTCTCTTAAGACAACACCACACGTTGCAAACGCACAATGAAGTTACTATAACAGACGCTGTCACAAGACTTACAGCTAATGTTACTCTATCTGAAATACTTTTGATCTCTGTAAAAACGACAAAAAGTGTAGGTTAAAAAATAAAAACATATATTTTTTAAAGAAACTTTTATTTATAAAAATATAAAGATTTTTAAAGGAACTTTTATCGTTTTTTCTTCAAATCACATTGTTACATAAATAATCGTGTCAGAAACGATTAAAGTAATACCAGCATGCTGAATGATTAAACCATCTATAAATTAAACTTGGCGATCTTTCTACTTGCACTTACTTACTAATTTTAAATCATTGTCGATTTTTATATTGATAAAATATAGGATACTACAAAACATTCTATTGTTTTCATAAAACAAATTTAAAAAAAACTACGGGAAGTTTTCAAGGAATGTAATGAATTAGTTAATTTCAGTCTAGTATTATTATAGTATACCTTCTTTTATATAAAAAGTGTAGCTTAGATCCGGACTTATTCCGTTGTTAATAAAAATAATATAATCATTAAAATCGGTAGTGTCCACAATGGGGAGCTTCAAGGTCAGTATCCCGTAGGAAGATTCTTCATGTTGGAATGTTATCATATAGCGACCTGATACAGCTCTACCGTATTTGATGTCGTCAAATTTATATTCTGTATGGTTGCCTTTGATTAATCGATATGATTTGGGTCTAGGACTACACTCAATTTTAACTTGAAACGAAGCTTGGTTGTTAATAGTACTGCTTACTGAAATGTGTTTGCCATGTTCTTCAGTGTTAATTAATTTTGGGGGACCTGTACAAAAATAAAATTATATCTAAACCTAAGAAGAAGCATTGCAAATTCCATAATTTGTCTGCAATAACCAATATGTCATTCTGAATTTATTACTCCGGATATCGATTATAAATGTATGCATATTGTATATACAACTATTTTAGATGTGTTAAAGAAAATAAATCTTTGGAGAACATGCATTATTTAAAAAAATAATTTTAAAAAAATAATAAAAAACACAATGGCATTGGCAATTTTAAATATACTAAAATATCGTTAAAAATAATTTAAAAATAAAGATAAATTGAAAACAATAGCTAAAAGATACATGCGTAAAATTAGTCCCACCACCCATATGAACAAGGTGTTTCACAACGCGTTAAAGTATAAATTCCACATTTTCCCTATTAAAGAAAACTAAGAAATCATAGCATGTTTATAAGGTACAACTTATATTAAAAACGATCCTGTTTAGAGCATATGAATCCTACTACTACTACGATTGAATTTTTAAAATTACAGATACTTTTCTTATAAAAACAAAAATTTTAAATTTTTAAGACATGTTTGTGTGTCCCTATCTTGTCAAGTTCTCTGTCCGGGAGGACTTTTTTCCCTGGCAATGTGTGTCCCTGATGATATCCAGCTCCACAGGCGTGTCTAACATTGGGTATGGAAACAAAGTTGCTGGTTCATGCTTGGAATACTCATAAAGTAGGTCTTTGAACGGTGCGTCGCTTTGCCAATGGACAGCATTTTCATAATAAATCCTGTCGATTGGACCCAGGACATTTCGACCCCATAAAAGTCCCACCCTGATCGGTTAGGCATCGTAAAAATACGATTTATTTTTATTTGATGTTTTTAAATTAAAATCATACAATTGATACTAAAATAATTTTGATTAATTTTTTTTTTTTTGAAATAAAATATAGAAATTTGAACGTGATAGTTTTTCTGTTTAATCCATATTTCAAGAAAGTAAATACGCTGACAACAAGTAAACCTTAAATACTACTTGAAGAATTTGACTATGTACCCAACTCCTATTTTTACCTTTCCCATAACTTTCGCCAACAAATAGTGTCATTTTGTGGTAACATAGTCTAGCCCTCGTAAAAGGTAATTTGTCGTGTGCCAGCCAACTTCAAACCCATCGTCTCAGCAAAAATCAAGTGATCTCTACACCCATATTCCCTTTCTCCATACGTAACGCTATTTCAGTTATTCAGTTCAAGAATTAAGGAAACAAAACTGAAGGTACACATACATTTAAATAGAAAACAAATGAAATATAATGATGTAATAACTTGCCTATACTAATATTGTGTGAGGCCATCCTGGCGTTCTGTATGTTTGACTCAACATTAGTTACATTGGGATAGAATGTGACAATGACTTTAAACAATGCCGACTGTCCTCGTGACAAAGTTAAACCTATTGTACAGCTGGATGTATAATAGTCAGGATTTTCTTGTATCTTTATGTTGCTCGTTTCGGGCGTAACTTCTTTTGTGTCCTCCTAAAATCATTGAGAGTGTATAACATGAAAAATTAGAAAAAAAACCCACTTCTACTTAAAATAATAATGTATTTGAAATATAATTAACATTTTAAAGCGATAGTACAGCTGGATTTGAAAGAGACAGTATTTTCTTATATCTTTATGTGGCTAAACTTCTTTTGTGTTCTCCTAAAATAACTTAGAGTGCATAACATGAGGCATTAGAAAAACAGAATGTTGGAAGTAATATACATTAAAACTCTAATTCAATTATAAGACAACATTCTTTTTTAATCCTGCGAATAAAATAAATAAAAATGAAATGCAAATAAAAACATCCCACATTATTTATACTCATCCGAAAAAGACAAATTCCTTCAGGGTAAACTTTGTGGGCAATACAAGTCACATACAGTCGGTCACTGAAGAAATTATGAATGCATCTTATGTCTTCAGGCTTGGCTGAAATGTTAATAGGACTTAATCAATGCACATACTAAGCAACATTTTCAGTTATTTTATTTTATTTATTTTATTCATGAAGTAGAAAATGACATACATTGAAGCAGCTATGAATATTAAATAAATCACTAACGTAATTTTCAATTTATTTTAATTTGAAACTTGTTCTTTACTCTTAAACTATAGTTCAGGGCTTTATAAGTATTCTCTTAACGTTCTCTAGTAAAATACAACTTAAGTTAATTTGATATAACTTATTATTCCTGTTGATTTTTTTATTTCCTTAATTAAACATTTAAATTGATGCTTACGATTTTTAAGTAGCCGAAAATGAGATCAATGATTTTATTTCAACCTATTAAAACCTTTTTCAAAAAAGAAAAAGAAAAAAAAATCAGAAAAAAACCAGTTCAACTTACCGAAAACAGTTAGATTACACCTAATTTTACTTTCCATCACAGAATTATCATTATACGCCATAAACCATTGTCCTTCTGGTAAACCTATCTTCCTTGTAACGTTATATATGAAAATAGTAACTGTAAAAACATCTTTCGATTCTGTGATCGTAAATGTATATTGATCATTGTTAGCATTTGTACATATTTTACTACTTGGGTCACATGTTCCTAAGCGTTGATACATTGAATCTATTTTTATTGTGTCGTTTTCTCTTTTTCTAGGGACCGTCAAGCTAATGGTGTGATTTGTTTTTTCTTCAGCTGGATTACATGTCATCATCCCTGTAACTTAAAAAATTAAGAAATAAAAAAAAAAAAATTTAATTAAATTTGTTTTAAAAAAAAAAGATAATTACTAAATTTTTTGTAGTTATCTCTGCATCATTTAAATTTTAATGCAATCCTAATAAATATATTTTCTGATTATTTTCAGAATTTAAAAGATAATACTTAAATTTTGCCTAACATAGAAATGTATGTGTATATATTTTATAAACTTATCGATAAACCTGTAATTTGTAATCATTTGATTTATCTATATTACTTTTTTAGACAACTATTTTAACACTGGATAATAAAATAATAACCAGTAACTTTTTCTTTCTACTTATATTTTTTATTTCAACTTACCCGTCCCCATCAAGAAGAAAAAGCTTGCAAAAAATGTAATTCGCTTCATTAGTAATGTCATTCATTGAAAGTGATTAAATTATTTATGACTTCTCAGCTTTTAAATATATACTCTAGAGATGACTTACACAACCTATTGATATTTACTTCCGTAAAACTGAAGATACCCAAAGTCAAGCACTTATTTCTTGATGAGTCATTTTAGTTTTGTGATTAAGTCAGTGTGTGACTGTACTGTTTAAGTAAAAAGACATAAAGAATATATATATATGTATATATGTGTATATATATATATATATGTATATAT
>MUZC01002269.1:128191-141032 GCA_002072015.1 Radix auricularia
TATATATATATATAAATATATATATATAAATATATATATATATATATTAATTCAGCCGAAAAGGCGACTTTGTCTAAACTAAAAACGAAACGGTTAACCTCTACACATAATTCAATGAGGGATCTTATGTCTCAAGGTTATTTTGGAAATAACATCCCAAACACACCACGGGGCCAATATTTTTTTTAATATGGTAGTTTTATTCAAAAACATCACATAAATATTTTTTAAGACAAAATATTTGAAGCTTTATTTGTTTTTGGTAATTGTTGAAAACTTTAACAAAGGTGTTTTGTAGGAAAAGTTAAATTATGTCAATAAATGCGAACTAATTTTGGACAACCAGGTCAATCATTTCACGGACGTTTTTCCGATTTAATTAGTGTTGTTGAAATTCGACATTTAGACTTCTGTCTGCACCAGATGATTTAGTGACACAAAAATCCTGCAAAGCGTTTTTGTATCGATAGCTTTATCATAGCCCAAAAATTCAAAAGGTTTAATATACATCTTTGTAGTGATATCAAATTGCTTAAATGGAATAGATAGAGACAATAATGTATGAAAAGTAATTATTTATTAACGTTAACTAGTAAAATGTGTAATCTAAAATTAAAAAATAATTATACATACAATAGTTTAAGAACAGTTGAAAAACTATTCTTATTAAATTAATGTATACTATATATAAAAAATTTTTTCATAATATATACGTATAAAATTATATATAATATGTAGCGTATGCATTTATATTCAATACATTGTTCTATTGTTATATAAGAGAAAAGTCATTTGGAGTTCAAAAAAAAAATTATGTTGAGGAATATTTTTAATATATATTTCTTTAAAATTATGTTATCTGGTACCATGAAAAATAAGATGATGACTGACTGTAATATTGCTATTATTTTTAATGAAATCAAATTTAAAATAATCTAAATTTTTTTACCTGAAATCATCATCCAGAGAGACATTACTTGAAGTAAAGCAACGAAAGTTGTTATCGAAATCATAATTGATGACTTAGACAGTATCTACACAGTGTTTAAGATTTCTATCAACGACTATAGATCCTAGAAAAAAATGATTTAAAAAATAAATTAAACAAACTTTTTTTTTTTGGTTCTTAATTTGTATTTAAGGAATAATTCTTGTTTGTATTAGTCAAGCATGAGATTGAAAGCCTAACAAAAAGTAATTTGAGTACGTGGTATTTTATACAATTTATTTCCCGGTCTTTTAACATACACTTAAGTTTATTTTTTTTCAAAAAGCAAGAAAAAAAACAATATTATTTTTTAAAAAAAACTTTACCTTCTAGATCAAATTTATTTCCTAGCATGTGTTTACAAAGATTTATGTTTAGAACATAGCCTAACGCTAATGTCTATTTTTGGGTCAAATCATTTTTAATTACGTATTTAAAAACTTACATTAACTGTACGAAATGTCTGTTCATTGTGTTTACGTCTTAAAAATTAACGATTCATTTCTCGATTAATCATTAATTTTTTAAAAGATTATGTCATTTTTAAAGATTAATCAACCAATTCCTCACAAATTACTGGAAGTCTCAAAGTAAACAAAACAAAAACAAAAACAAAACAACAAAATACCCAACATTTCCTACGATTACTCTAAAAAATGTATGTTATAAACTATTGACTGACCGGTTTTTCCAAATATTGATATAAAAATTATAAAGAGAATAGCGTATATTAATAAGATTATGGGTATTATAAGTGCAATATTATACCATAAAAGTGTGCTGGAAATAATTATGTCTATCAAGGCTAGACCAGATGCAAGCAAGAGTTATTCGGATACATTTCATCAATTTAAGAAATTTAGTTTGTTTCGTGATTTATTTGACAACAATTTATTGTGGGTTATTCAGTACAGAGGAAATGAATTCGGGATCGTTGTGTTAATTAGATTAAAGTGGTTGAGTTTAGCCCAGGCGTAGAAGGGTTTTTAATTTAATTGAAGTAGATGACGCAGAGATACTTAAGATTTAAAAATAAAGAAGTCTGTAGTGACTTGACAAATGGAGATTTTTAAAAACTAAAATATGTAATTACACATACAGTGATCACAGAAATTTATGTAATAATTTAGTATTGTTGTTTAATCAATTTTCCGTTATTAATTATCTGCAGGTAAAAATTACATGAAATAGAATGTATGTATTCATTCTAAACTGCATGTTTACATTTCTCGATGTCTTATCATGTTTATTTTCATTTTTAAATAATACAAAAAGTCAAGGTCTCTGGTCTTTGTTAAAATAAGGTTCGTTCCCTTAGTCCTCTGGTCGTTCAGTCCACATATGATTAATAAGAATAATAAAATGATTCTGTATATAGCGCTGTATCCCAGCCAGGAGCCGGGCTCACAGCGTTTTACATGGAGATAACACTACCTATATTAATTAAATAAACATTCATATCATACTAACTACAATATTTTAGTGGAGGATGAACACAGGCAGATGAGCTATGTACCCCACAATGCCCCTGGAACGTAGAATAATGATAATTAGAATTAAGCCACAATGTTGTTGTTTTTTGTTGTTGTTGTTTTGTTGTTGTTTCTTATTTATTTATTTTTTTATTTTTTATTATTTTTTTTTAAAAATTTTTTATTACAGGTAAACTCTTACACAACTTTATTATAACAGTTAATGAAGGGATTTCCCAATATGATTTCTTTCTTGTTCTTATTAAATTCTAATTTACGCATAGGGTGTAACTTAACGTTTGACTAAAAATCACACAATTAGATAATTTTTATTGGTGTAAGTATTCTCCCATTTCCTTGTTGACTTTTTTCTTTCTTTTTCTTGTAACTTAATTTATACTTTTCAATTGCAATGAGGGCATTGTATAAGTTCCTTTTCAGTAATAAATAATTATAACTAATTAATGTATTTTTCACTGAAAATGGGAAATTATTTTCTTAAGGCAGGCAAATTTCTGTAATGCATCATGTTTCTTTGAAAAGTCCGATATAAGGAAGAACACTTTGCCAGGGAAAAAGGGGCTAAACTTTATTGATTTCATCTAGAATAAAATATTTTAAAATAATTTGTATGTTTAATAACAGACGACTTCAAAGAGAAGGCCATTAAACAAATATTCGCATTTGTAAAAATAAACTAATGCAACAAATTCAACAAGTTATAGACTTCAATTGATATGTCTATTCATGTCTCAAGTTTTGCTTTAAAATATTTGTATTTACATAAAATTTAGCTTAATGCAATATATATATATATATATTCGTTTCTCGCGGTGCGTTTCGGGAAAAGCAAAATACCTGGAAGACTGGAATAAGGAAGCCCATAGTGCAGATTGTGTAATCATATGTATTGACGTTTTCTTAGTCATTATAACACACCTCATTCAAATAACAGAGCACAGCGAGCACATTGAAAGGACAGGGCTAAGGGGACGAAACAGGTAACAAAAGAAAAGCCAACGGTTTATTGAGGAATCGGATAGCGTGTTGGTGTTTAGGGATTTGGAGGTATGACCTTCCAACTAGTGTGTATATAGCTAAATTCTACAACAAGAGCTGTTATCTAAATTGGCTGTTTATACTACTGCATAATGTTATTGTAAAAAGAATTGATTTGAAAGTCCTTGAAAGGTAACACGTTATAACTTGTGTCTTAGAGAGTGTGCATAAATATTTAAATGAAGCTTTTATTAGTTTAGTTGTTATAATCTTTATTCAGATTAAGTAATATTTTTTTTTAAATAAAAAAATGGTAAGATCATTAAAACAATTTTTAAGGAGTAAATAGAGCTTAATATTCTACCATAAAAACATGTCTTTCAATGTTTTTTTAGAAGTAGTTTACAATGTTAACAAAGCTAACCCCGGGCACATATCCAATTTCATATATTTTAATTTTTAAAAGTTATATTTAGTGTTGAGTTGTTTATTTTTTTATAATTCGTAATTAAAGTGTAAAATTAATACATTATAGTAATCACATAACACAAAATGCCACTGCTAAAAATTTTAATTAAATATATATTAACCGACAGTGTTTACAAATTTATTTAATCCCTCTTAAAAGTATTATTTCTTTTATGAAAAGTACATCTAATTCGGGGCCTTCCATTAATGCCACGACGCAATTTTATCGATTTCCAACCACCTTTACCCTCGTCTGAAAGCTGTGAACCCTACAAGCTGTATTTTGTAGTTTGAATCAATTTATTCAACGAATTTAATGTCACTTTAGTATGTATCTATATAAAGGCTGCATTCTAATATTGTAATACGCGTTAAGCCATGTTAATCGTCATAAAATAAATTGTAAGAATTCAAATATACAATTTGAACTTTCATTTAAAGTAGCGTGTTTAGACGAGATGTGACATATTTTAAACTGACCCCCTTTCCCGTATGATACACATCGTCATAAATATGGGGAAGCCCCCCCCTCCCTCGCCAAAGCAGCACGTCGTCATTTTTGGACGGAGACTTACTTTTTTTTAAAAATAAACTTTTTGTATAAAACTAGACCGGAATATTTCATATCATCATCATCGCCTGTCGTCCCATCTGCGGCAGAGGCCACGAACAAAGACTCTCCAGGCATCCCGGTCCTGTGTCAATCTCTCTAGCTGTCCCCAGCTGTGCCTACTCTTTTTGGAGTCTGTCTCCAGTTCCCTTCCCCATGTCATTTTGGGTCGACCTCTTTTTCTCTTGCCCTGGGGGTTCCAAGTGAGGGCTTGTCTGACAATGCTGGATGTAGGCTTTCTGGGGGTGTGGCCAATCTATCTCCATCTGTGCTGACGTATTAGTTCTTCCACTGGCTCTTGTTGTGTACGTTGCCAGAGGTCCTCGTTGGTGATGATATTGGGCCAACGGATTCGGAGAATTGTTCTGAGACATGTGTTTATAAATGCTGGAAGCTTTTTCGAAACGGCTGTTGTAATCCGCCATGTTTCAGCTCCATATAGCAGGACAGGCTTTACTGTGGTGTTGAATATCATGACCTTGGACTGGAGGGTCAAGTTGTTGCAACTCCAAACTTTTTTTTAGATGTTTAAATGATGTTCTTGCTTTGCCAATTTTAACTCTAACATTAGCGTCTGTCCCTCCCTGCATGTCTATGATGCTAACGAGGTATGTAAAGCTATCCACCTCCTCTAGGTAGCGCTTTAGACTGCTGAACGGTGGGAAGAACCCCGGTCATGGGTTCAAACCACGTTACTGGCATGGCCCACGGGGCATTGTGCTAGCCACACAATCCCCTGCTCGTTAGTGGTGGCTTATATAACTTGTGAACGCTACTTCACTTGCCCTAGAGTCCGCCATGGACTGAAAAAGGGGTTATTTATTTAGTGTTATAGGGGTGTTGCTTGATGTATTTATTTTACGGAGTTTGCTTTTTCCCTTGTGAATGTTTAGGCCAACACAAGAAGAGAACAGTGCTACATAGTTAGTTCGCTCCTGCAGCTGTTGCTGAGTGTGTAAAATTAGGGCCAGATCATCCCCAAAATCCAGGTCATCAAGTTGTTTCCATAGTGTCCACTGGATACCATTTCTTTTCTGCTCTGAATATTTCAAATGAACAGGTATAATTGGATACATATGTAGTTAGCTTAATATCAGCAATGTATAAAATTAAAAAGGTCTTAGAAGCTTTTGGGTATTGAGGAGAAGTAATTGTTTATCGTGATGGTACTACTCCTTAAAATAATTACATCAGATTTTTAAAAAATTCAGTATTTGATCAATATGTTTATAATTTGAAATACTACATTTCAGCATAATTTTTAAAAAAAGACATGCTGATCAAGGGAATGACTTGGATTCTAATAACTATAATCATAGGTAAAACAATCATTTCAAAATGTATGTAATGCTTCTATAAATTAGATACGAATAGTAAATTGCATATTGCTTCCTTGGATTTTTAATCAAAAGAAATAGATTCTATTCATATAATAAAGTTTGAAAGAATTGTTCTAAAACACATTTCAGATCCCCTGCACTGTCAAGAAATAAATGTCCTTCCTACCAGACAGGAGGACTGCGATACGAAATGCACGGATGGTCTCCTCAATGAAATCGACTCGTTTGTAATTGACACGACAGTTGAATTGACACGAGAGCTGGTAAACACTTCTACAGTAACTTTTGAGTTATTGCCAAAGTCTAGCGCCTCATTTGAATATGTAAGTGTACAATTTCAGACTCATGGTTGCTACACGCTAATCGATATGATTCTATTCAAAAATAAGTATTTTAAAATTTTAACTTGGTCTGTGAATAAATAATATATATATATTTGGACTGCTTAAATTAACTATTAATTCCTCGATAAATGGTTAACAATTTTAAACACTAAATTATTTGTCACGATTATTTAAAATATATTAGACATTGAATATTAAACAAATATAATTAAAAAGTTGATGATAAATACTACATTTTTTATGATTACACGAACAATTAGGGTTTTAAACTATTGATTTGTTGATAAAATTTATAAAACACATGAAAAGCTCATAAGCCAATGGCTGCTATTGCGTCTGACTCAGAAACAGAAATTGTCGAAAGTTCTTTTGATTAATTACTGAATTACAATATTGAGATAAAAGATCCTGATATTATTAACCCCCTACAAATTAGGAAACTTAATGAACTCAGATATTCTTTAATGACATTATTTTCCAAGACAGTTTTGTACATATTAGATACGTCAGTTCCATGTAAATGATTTTCTAGCTCGGCTGGTTATAATTTCAATTTGACTCTCTAATCACTTGAGCCAAATAATGTCAACTCATTTGTCTTTTTTTTTAGTTGGTTAAAAGATGACATAAAATATTCAATTCAATATTTCCTAGAATTTCAAAAAGAACGTATAATAAGTGTGACTTATGATATCATAAATTTAAATTTATAGTTTTAATAGAAATTAACGATTAATTCATTGCTTTTTCAAAACTAATCGAATAAATAAAAATTAATGGCTAGCAACCCTTATACGAATACGAATAATGTATATAAATTACCACAACAAATCGCTATTTCCAATCTAAATTAGTAGAGGACTTATTCACAATAATAATTTTATGATACTTTTTTTTTTTTAAATGTAACATTAATTTTATATATTTAAGTATCCGACAAGTGAAATCAAATTCATTTTTTTTAAAAAAGCGTATCAAAAGAAGAGCTTTCTATAAAATTATAAAAAGGAATTGAATAAATGTTATTGTTTTTTTTCCCAGCTCTTTTCAATTGATACCAAATCCGACTGCAGTCAGAGTAAAAAAGCTGGAAGCCTCTACAACTGCTATAAGATCTCAGACACTTTGTTTAACATCACTATAAAGTCCAGTGCGTTGACTACATTGAGCGGAGCTATAATGAGAGGCTCAATTAAACACCATAACTTATCAACACTAGCCCACTCTGAGCAGAAATTACCTATTATATGTGGTATGCTCTATTTAATTAGTAATCAAAGGTTCATCAAAACGTTTACTTCTCTCCCTTAATGAGTGTTTCAAAATAATTTGAGCAACCTTTTAAATTCTTATATTTATCAATTTAAAATAACATTTTTAAAAACTTAAATATACATTAAAAAAAGTACCCCTTTAGTTTGTTTTTTATTTGGAAGAAAACAATAAAAACAATAATGCTTAGCGCTTTGTGAAAAAAATAATTACCAATATGACAAGACATTAAAAAATTAGTAAGGGTAATAGACAAATAGATTCATAAAATAATTGATTGTTAAATGAAATGATTGATGGAAGAATATAACCATCAAGCTATGGATCGATAGATTAAAACAAACGACAATAAAATATCAAATACTAACTACATAGTTATATATATATATATTTAGTCGGGCATGCTTCTGGCCAGCTCTCTGTTATTGATATTGCCCATCAGCTCCGCTGCGATTGTGCAATACATCATATATATATATATATCAATATACGTCAGCTATTCAAATAAAAACACATCATTAAATTTAGTACTATATGAAGTAAACTACTTTATTATTTATCAATTGAAATTACAGAACCAACTGATGGACATTTTACCTTAGAAATAAATGGACTCACTATAAAACATGATGATAATTGTACAATAACTTTAAAAGAAGACGAATTAGCTTTGAATGGCTCATGTGTTGGCCCAGTAATGCCCTGTCAAATTGAAGTCATGATGTCGGATTCAAAAACTGCACATTTTGGAGTTAATAGAATTGCTATGAGAAGATTTATACATGACGATGTTCAAATAAACATTACTTATTCCCTTTGTCGTCTTGATAAAGAAGTTGAAATCATAAGTTGCAAGGTTTTTAAAGGTAAATTTTTCTATCTTTACGAATTTCAAAATATTCAAATAATTAAGTTTTAAAAAGCCTTATATGCATGAATTATACTATATTGCAAATAAGAATATTAACTTTAATAAACATTGTTAATAATATTTAACTTTAATGACTGGAGACGTGAAAAAAGTAACAAAACAATCCCTTTAAACTTTTTCAAAAAGCACACATTAAGGTTAATTAACGCTGGCCTAATGGATTTTTAGGTCCCAGGCCAAGTAAATGCTGTTGCCCTAAAACTAATAGAATAATAACGAGAGATATGGACAACTCCTTTATTGAAGCTGTCGCTAATGATGAGACTAATCGGAGGCCTTAGGCAGCCGCCTTGTTGTTCTATGCCTAAAGGCAACCCTGATTTAAGCTTACACCATATTTGTGAACAGTTAAACGGTGTGTGTGTGTGTGTGCGCGTGTGTATGTGCGTATGTGTGTGTGTGATAAATATGTCAATTCCTTGTCAAATTGTCAAATTTCTCTTCTCCTTTCTAACTATCTTTTCAAGGATGCTTTAGACCAAACGCACTATATCAGTGATGAATTGCACTGTGACTGGCAAATAAATGAATACGTTTGAAGTAGGGCTGTTATCGATTAATTTAAATTTAATCGTTAACTTTTGAAAAATTACCGAATAATTAATCGATAATTGTGATGGAAGCTAAAAAATAAGATTTATGAAGTCATTAAACTGAAAATTTCAAGGGAAGTAACAAATAGCGGGCAATTTACATGTTTTGATTTTAATATAAGTAGTTCAATATAATGTCAATGAATTTAAATTTTGCTATTTTTAGTAAAGTAAAAATAATTTTTAAATTTGTATATCCCTTTCCTTATAAAATAGCTTATTTTACAGTTTACACTTTCAAAATCTTTTTTTAAATGGAGAAGCTTGAACGTAAAAAAGCAAAATATTATTAATTATTTATAAATAAATCTTATCTTAAGATACATAGACGCACCTTCCATGCAGAACATAATTGCGTCCACAGACCATTGAGAGATGATCTGTTGGCAAGTGATGCAGCGGTCACAGGCCACGGCTATAGGGGTTCCACGCATTACCCCAGCCGCCTAACTATTGTCTAGTTAGGTACCCATTCGGAGCTGGGTGACTCGGGGACTCCTCAGGCCGCTAGAACAAATCATGTGGATTCGAACCCGTGACCATCGGTATGACAGTCGACAGTCGAGAACGCTACCTCTCGACCACCACGTCCCACGTCTTATCTTAGATATACAGACGCTACTTCTATGCAGAAGATAATTGCGTCCACAGACCATGAGAGATGATCTGTTGGCAAGTGATGCAGCGGTCACAGGCCACGGCTTTAGGGGTTCCACGCATTACCCCAGCCGCCTAACTATTGTCTAGTTAGGTACCCATTCGGAGCTGGGTGACTCGGGGACTCCTCAGGCCCCGAGAACAAATCCTCACTCTCGTGTGGATTCGAACTCGTGACCTCTCGACCATCACGTCCCATCAGTTACCGACATTGTGCCCCGTCATTGTAATCACCATTTTATCGATTAAAATAATTTTAATCGATAAAATATTTTACCGATTAATTGAGAAATTAATCCATAATTTCCGCAGCCCTAGTTTGAAGCAATAGCATACCTTTAAGCACTGTATAGTTTTCACTTTACCCGAATTCTACGAGTTAAAGGAAGACAAATGTCAACTGCAGCCTAGTAAAATAAATAAACACAAATAAATATAACTCTTTACCTTGATTTATATTTATTTTTATTTTTTTTTCGGGTAAGGTTAAGAGGGGGGGGGCAATCAAACTCAAACTCAAATTTTAAATTTTTTATTAAAAAGAAAGAGCTAAATGCCTGTGGGACACGGTGGTCGAGTGGCAAGCCATTGGTCACAATTTCGAATCCATTCAAAGGCAAAGATTTGTTCGTGTGGCCCACGGAGTCTCTAAGTCACCCAGCTCCAAATGGGGTACCTAACTAACAATAGTTAGGCGGCTGGGTAATGCGATGAACCCTCGTAGCCGTGGCCTCTTTCCGCTGCATCGCTTGCTAACAGATCATCTGTCCTGGTCTGTGGACGCAATTATATTCTGCATAGAAGAAGCGTCGGTATATCTGAGATAACTCTAAATCGTCTTGTGGACTTGAGTACTTTGTTTTTGATTTTTCTGTAAAAGCTAAAAATATTTCTAAATAAAATTTTGATCCATTTTTTAATTGCATTTGTTAATATATGAGTTCTTTGAAAACAACATTGCAGGTCCAAGCCAACGTTTGAAGTTAGCATTATATTTGACATTATGCACTGGGATACCAACGTGTGTTCTTTTATTAGTGTTAATATTTTACAGGTATGCAAAGTATGTATGACTATTACTAATTTATGGAACTAATTTTACTAGGGATTATACTGTTGTAATAATTTCATGATTTAATAACACACTCATTATAGAATTTCGTTTTCGATAAGATGGGGTATTACCTGCTATATAAAGAGATATATTTATTTTTAAGTTGTTTTTTTTTAATTAAATTATTTAATAGAATTTAGTTATACATGATTTTAATATACTAACATAACAATTAATAACGAAATTAAGTATAACCTGTAATCATTTTAAAATTAATTAGTGTAACTGCATTTCTGTATCTGAAAATTTACGATTTTTCTTATTTGTTAGTGTGTATCAACTTCAATGCTCCAGTCGAAAAAGAGGTTAGACTATATTGTACATTTGTATATGTTTAATAGTTAAATATGATATCAATTTTAAAAGAAAACCTGCATACAATTTTAAGAAGCAAAGTATTGCATAGTGTTTGTGATTTTTTAAAAATCTTGTTTACATTTGTAGAAAATGAAAGAAAAATGATTAAAAAATATAATTTAAAAAAAATTTTAAGTAAACAATTAATGATATGCATTGTTTGCATTTATATGAGAACATTTATAAAAAAAACAAAAAAGAACATTCGAGTTTCTTGTAAAATTTTCAAGGAACTTCCAATACCTCCTTCGTTGAAATAAACATATAATACGTAGGAACAAAAATTAAAGTTGTGTTCTTTTATTTCAGAAAAAATTGCCTTTTCTTATGTAAGTACATATTTTTTATAAAATTAAGTTTAAAAAAATGTTTAATTTAAAAAAAAAATAATACAATTCTGATTACTTAATGTATAAATTCTTAAACTTTCGAAAATATAACAACATTAACAAATCCAACTGTTAAAATGAAAAATGAACATTCCAATTAGTATACAAAAGACAAAACTATTATGTTTAATATTTTTAAAAACAAATTAATTAATTAAGTTTAAAAGCGTACCCATTGTTAATATAATTATTTAATTTTTTATATATTTTTTTTTTGCTTTCAAGTTTCATACTATGGAACATGATATTAATTTAAACCTCGATTAGTACAAACACTTTAAATCTAAATTTTAAAATTTTAATAAAATAATAATATATTCAAAATAAATAATATTATAATTTTATTTATTAATTTAAAAAGAAAAAACATCAACAAAAATTATTTATAAAAAACATACAAATTTACAATTAAAAAATATATACTGTTTTAGAATAATGTTTTTAACAGAATGAAGCAAATGAAGAAATGTTTGAAGAAAAGTTAATAGTAAATGAAAATTACAAGTTAATAGGAGATAAAAAGGCCAACACGCTATCAGATTCACGATTTATCTCAACATATGATCAAGAAGAAAGTACAAAACCACTTTTAAATCATGAAGATAACTGCGACCCTCAAACAAAAGGGGATTTGACAGAAATAAATCATGCAGAAAAAATTAACATGAGTAGTTTGGAAGAAACTTCAAATGATAACTTTGTTAAACAACAAAGCATGAATGATGTTATCCATTCAAATCACGAATCTCAAGAATCTTCAAATGTCATATTAGAACATGAAACACATATTAGCAATGGAAATAAAAGTAATCAACGTCTAGAAATTGACGAATTAAAAGATGCCAATTTAAAATATGATCCTGTCACCGACAGTGCAACAATGAGCAGCTATAAAACAATACATCCGACATTGACAAGCAATGTTGAAGGAGTCGCTGATGAAGAACAATCAACTCATAGGGATAATGCAACATTAAATAAAACTCCTTTGTATGAAGAACATCAAGAGTTTGAGTCTTCAAGTGTCCACTTAGAACATGATACAACTAATTGTGATGAAATTGATTATAAGCAGTCAGTAAATCAAGAATACGTAGCCGAAAATACAATTTTAGGTAAGCCTTGAGTTTTAAATGATTGCTTGGCTAGAACATAACAAAACGAAATTGAATTACCTTTGGGTGCTTCCTCCTTAAGAACTAACGAAAGTCCTATTATTATCCGAATTTTTTTTCTATTGTTTTTTTTCTAAATTCACATACAGTTGGCAATATATATATATATATATATATATATATATAAATATT
>MUZC01002269.1:157001-187062 GCA_002072015.1 Radix auricularia
TAGCAATGAAAAGGATTTATTTTACATATTGTTTCTCTTTTTTTTCGCATGGAATTAAAGAAAAGGGATACATATAATTCACTTTGAAAACAATATACAAGTAAATGGACCCCACAATTCCTTTATAAAATTTAATTTTCTTTCTGTGATAATATGGCCATAACTTTTTAATTAACATGTATATTGCTAAATAATTCTTTTTTAAAAATTGATCAAAAGTTTAAATGGATAAAAACGAGACATTTTATTCCCTTATGTGGAATTTTTCAATATTAACATTTGAATTACATATTTTCATAAATATGAGTTTAACAAAGAATTTTATGAAATATAACAATATACGCTCGCCTTAAGAACATGTAAGAATTTTAAAAATGTGATTCATGCGTAATAAACCAGTCTAGTATAGTCTAGTGCAAGTGTTTTTATGCATTGGAAATTCCAGGTAAGTCTGAGTCAGTGTGTGCTGGTGCCACCATTTTTTTAAAAAAGAAAAAAGAACATTCATTTTTAAAGACACGGTCTATTTCCCCAAATAAAAGCAAATATTTATGAATTTCCCAGAATTAATATAAATAAATACTATTAATTTTAGGAATAGTTGTTTTACAAGAAAATGCTAATTTTTACATATAATTAATATAAATGTTAATATGTAAACTTTATGCTTTGACAAGCGTTGAAGATCCCAGACATGTTATAGCTTGTAAAACACATGGTCCAACAAGAATAACAATCTTTGGGGCATGTATGGTAACTAATCGATAGTCCGGTAAGTTTGCTTGTAAAACTGCTAGGGTAGCAATAATCTTTGGTTCGGTGCCATATATCATTGATTTAATTCAGCGACTTGGCATTTTTTCACCTTTTCTTTCTTACAGGGAAAGTAATAAATATTCATTTGTAAGATTGAAGTGTGTGTGTTTGTTAATTTATTTTTAAAAAAATTTTACATACAGTACGGCTTTGTAAAATAAATTATATGTCTTATAATTTTTAGATATATATTTCAATCAAATATATCTTTCTCCTGATTATTGTCACTAATGTAGCTTACATTTTATTTCATTAAACTTATAAATATTATTATTACTTACAGTGCTTACATTCTTTTTTTTTATATAATAAATACAATGTATACAATCATCCTTTAGCTGTTTTTATTATTTATTAATGCAATGTGTGTATATTAAAACTAATATTTTTTTAAAAGATATAGTATTTTAATTGGCTAAGGAGTGGGGTAGCACAACAATAATATCACATGTAACTCATGTGACCAGACCTATCTAAGAAAAACACTAACCAATGTCTATTGTGCAAAACACCTGCCATAACCTAAACAAAATATGTGTATTTTTATATCAGTGCCATATACTTAAAAAAAAAAAAAACCTAATGCTAAAGTTGTAGTAGCAGGGCCGAGAGATGCACTTAAATTTTATATCTGCACAGGTAGCAAATTGTGTTCATCAACCTCCTCGAATACTTAATGTACAGCCATTTCAAAAAAAAAGTTATAAAGTAAGCATGGGAAATTTGTTTTTGTCTTTTTCTTTCTTCTTTTTAAATAAATTCAAAGATTTCCCGGAGAATCAAAAACGATTTCAAATGAATTTGTTTGGGGGAGGGAAAAATCGGGCTACAATGTAAGGGGAGTTTTTTTTTTAACGCTCTGTTTAAAAGATGGAGATGAAACTATTTTGTATGAGGTTAGCGTTTCAACCCAGCATATAAAAACTCGCTACAGTTGACGAAGCGAGAAATCGGGAAAATGTCTATTCCCAGAATAGAATAAGAAATAACGATACAAGTCACGTACACATCTTTGAAATTCACGGATTTATTCATTCACGCTCAATGGTCTCCGCTTATCATCTCTTATCTATGTGCAGTATAGGCTCAATTAATATAGAGAATATATTTCCCACACCACGCCAGCAATCAGTGAATAACCCCCTCCCCCAAAAACAACAACAAAGAAAAAATGTTAACGTTAACACCGAAGCCGCGAGGTCCTGCCGAAACAAATAAAGTGTTTTTTGTAGAAGAGGGGTTTGAAAGAGAACATCGTAAGACCCTCCCCCCACCCCCAGTCTGGACAAAGCCATCGCCAGAAACGTATCTTGTTAGTTTTAGAGGACTGACTATTGTCGAGAAGAGATTCTGAAAAAAGGTGTGTAGGTATATATTTTAGTAAACATACAAGGAGGATCAATATTTCAGGGGGAATTATTATTGATTAAATTACACAAGTTAATAGCCGAAAATAATCGAATAATTGTTAGCTAACGTTTATAGAGACGGCGGGTTTCGGGAAATCGCACGCACGAGTCGACCCGCGTGAACTCGCGCGAGGAATGTTTCTATTTTTGCTTTGCAGGTGTTCATAGAGGACGCGGGTGTCTCGAGGCGACAAATTTGCCGACCGGCGCGGGTACTTACCAGAACTAGTTGCTAGTTCTTGTTCCGCGTTGTCGCGCCGAAAAGCACAGAAGGAAATCAGTCAACTGTGACAGAAAAATTAAATGTAGTAAAAAAAAAAAGGCTCAAGTAAAATATTTTTTTAAAGGGCTTGCTAAGACCTTTTCAAAAACACTTGATTTGTCTTTCCATGTGTTATAGAAGTGGAGTTATGAATTAATTTGTCAATTTTTTGCCCCTTATCGACCTATAACTTATTATACAGGTTATAGCCTATAACCTATATAATTTATTCCAAAACTTGTGACCAAATTTCAAAACTCTGCACCCTTTCCCTCACAACTTATTTAATTTTAGAGATATGGGTAAGAACATTTCAGGAAACATTTACAATCCAATATACAAAACAATGAATAAGAAATGTTTAAAAGAAATTAAGGTTTTGAAATTTTAAATAAATATATATGAAGGGATGTTGTAAAAAAATCATATTGAAATTTTTTTTAAAAATAAAAATCCGTTAAAACATGAGCAATGCTTGTATTTTAATTGAATGCTTGGTACAATTAAAACAATAACTGCATTTAAATGTTTAAAGGGTAAGTGTTTGAATTAAAAAATAAATTTAAAACGAATTGTTAAAAATTATTTGTTAAAATATACCCCACCGACGAGGTCTGATTACTAAAATATGAAATTAAAATTAAACTCAACAAGTATTTGTCAATGAAAATGTCAGTACCTCATTTAAAGATAATAAAAGAACATTTTTCTGAGTGAATAAGTATTCAAATTTTTAAACATATAATTCATAAGCTTTGTAATTGTCATTGTCATCTATTTGTCAGTGGTAGAAATTTCAAGTTTTGTGATTGATTTTGAATTTTATTATCTCTTATATTTATACTTTATACCCATAATTATCTTTGTTTTCTTATTTAATTTTAATTATTGAAAATTAATTTTATTTTGATTGATTTGTAAAAACATAATTTGTGTTAATTGTCTTTGTCAATATCTTTGTAAAAAAGATAAAAGAGGATGGTGAGTGATAATTTAAAAATATGTATTATAAGAATAATTATATTATATTTCCCTACACAATCCAGTAAATCTAAAATAAAAGGATAATAATGTCTTAATCATTATTAATTACAAGGTTATTACCTATTTGAATGTGATAGTAATCTTGTATAGTATAGTTATAACTATAGACTATAACTGAATAATTGTAAGTGTATTATAGTATTAGTACATGTATAGTGTAATTAAAAATATATAATTAATTAGTACTATATTACTAGTCCACAACCAAATAAAATCTAAGAAAAATGTAACAAAATTAGTGAATTACTGGCATCTTTCTATAACTTATTTAGTTCTGCCCAAATAACAATAAAAAGTCATCAATAACAGAAGCCATTTCTTCTGTTTGCTATTGCAAGGAGAGACTGGATTGCATGTGAATTGTTTTTTGGCTCACCTGGCTTTTTCCCGCTTTTACTATAAACACCAACTGCGCGAGGGATTAGGCGCGGTTTTCTGGCGCGAATAACCAGATCACGGCAACCCGCCTACCCGCCGCCTCTATAAACGTACCCTTAGAAGCCTAAAGGTTCTAGTCAGTGTTAATTAAATGAAAAAATCATTTCCCATGCGATTGAGTCCGCTAAACACAAATTTACTTTAAACTGAACTGATAGAACACATTTAATAATAATAATAATCATAATAATAAAATGATGATTTATATAGCGCTGTATCCCAGCAAGGAGCCAGGCTCACAGCGATTTACATGGAAACAAAAATACATACATAAATAAAAAAGAAACATTCATAACATATTAACTACATAATTGGCAATACGGTATACTCAATACATCAGCTACGCTAATAAATTACAGAAATGTGGTTTTATTATTTTTGAAAATAAATTTTAAAAAGATGTGTCTTAAGTGCAGTCTTAAATGATTTAGCAGTTGAAATGCTACGGATGTGTAATGGAAGAGAATTCCATTGTTTGGCTGCACAAAAGGAGAATGACCTTTCGCCAAATGTTTTAGTTCTTTAAATTTCTTTTCATTCATTCTTTTTACGACAGGGCAAGTTGGATTCTATCTTCACGGTCGCTGTTTATTTTTATGTTCACTAGAGTTTAAAATTGTTTTTTATTATTGAATTTTTATGCTAAGGGACAACAAAGTATTGACAGCCTCCAGATAAAGAATTTTAAAATTCTCTTAAAAGACCGCTATCTTGTTTTAAGTTTATGTTTTGCCTCTTATATAAAGGCATTTGTGCAAATGCTTCAATATTTTTTCACTGCAATTATTTTTCAGTGCAATCACACAAAAAAAAAAAACATTAAAAAAAAAAAAAAAACATTATAGTATCAGAGATTTGCTGGCAAAAAATCGTTCTTAAGCTTCTCTACCAGACAATTGTGTGATAATGTGGGTCTGTCTACTTAGCCTTTAAGAAATACGGCAATACAGACAAAGTTGTTTTGTTACGCCCTGTCAGGCTTACTCTTACCATGTTTATCTGTTTTCCACTTACTAATTAATAGGTCTGATTGCAGTCTCACCCCCATTTAGTTCAATGCAGACGTTATCAACTAGTTTATCAAAGTATTCAATAACTATATTTAATAAATCAATTCCTTGAAAAACAATTCAAGTGGAGCCCGCAACAAATACATCTTCAATTATTTCAAAAATATTGATACAAATATACCACTTAATGTGCAAATTTAATTACAAACACACATTTATATGGGTTTCATATTAACAGGCAGATGCATGTTAACTAAGTTTTTATGGTTTTAACTTTAAATGTTACAGAGAAGATATTGGATACAGTTTAATCATGTGTATTTACAATTTAGATATTCAGTCAATTTACAATAAGTTTTCAGGAGAAATCGGTTTATTTGTGGACTTTGGTCCAAGCGTAATCATCCAAAGGGTGGATTTACAATGTATCTAGTGTATTCCAACCGATTTTATATGTCCACAAATATCTCCATTTACACTTAATGGGGTAGTCTGCCCCTGTTCTCCGACCCCTGCACAACGCATTCATTATTGTCATATTTATTGGATTAGATTGCTTTGAGCGAGAAGTAATGTGGTAATAATATGCAATTATTGTAAAAATTAACCAAGTTGAAGTGTTCACCTTGGTCATCTTCTTTTCTTCATCTTATTGTACTTTATTTGGCCAAGTTCTTTACTCTAATGACGTTTAATTGTCAATATAAAACCTTGATTTAAAACAATAGACTTCTTCACTTTATATTATAAAACTAGTCCCGCAATGGTTTTATTATTACTTGTTACATCAGCTTTCTTCTAATTACTCCTCTTAAATCTAAATTAATTTTGATATAAAAATGTAAAATTGTGGTACCAAAAATATATACTTCTAACTATGTTAAGCGCTTTGAGTACTTACTTTAAAAATAATCGTCACACCAACCAACCGTACATAACACTACTAACATACCGTCTCAAAGAAACTGAAGTATAAAGTCTACTAAAATCATTGTATATTATTTTTGTTTTGCATCAAGTAATATTTATAGTAAATACATTATTATATATACTCTATTTATTTAAAATATTCTTATTTATATGTGTTCGAATGTCGAAGAATTTCACTCTGAGAATAGCATAGATAAAAAGAAAAGAAACTGTAAGAGACATTTTCGTTTGCCTATGTATTTATTTCTAAAGAAATCTCAAATCGATGTTCACATATTGATTAAGAAATTCGCGACTTTGAATTACAGAAGATTTTGTTGAAGCTTTTCAAAGGAGATAACAGAAGATTTTGTTGAAGCTAAGCCGATAGATAATTTAATATTAAGATAGCATGAAATATTTATAATAATGTTATATTAACTATACGTATTTGAAAGTTAAGTTATACATTTAACAATAACTACTTTTTTAAAAATGGAAACAAATTAAAAATACGTATTGAAAAGATTGTATTAGACGTTTTTGTAGTTTTCAAATATTTATTCTTCTTTTAACAGTTTTATGATAGTTGAAAGCTAAACAATTTTTTCAGCTGTAATGACTATTTCGACGAGGGAAAAAATGTATGTTACTATTATGAATTTCTAAAAAAAATTCTTAAATTTCTTGTTACTTTAACTTTAAAATTGATTGATTAAAGCAAAGTGATTTCCCAATAAATTTTTCAACGTTATATGCAAATTACAAATTTTTATAAGTTTCATAATTGCTCAGTTCAATATAGACAAAAGTAATTTTTTAAAAATTTTTAAATCCTTTATAGGTCATCTGTTTATTGTAAAATGTTGTACATGGTCATAGCACATTCATGACTTGAAATAGATCTACTCCGATTTATTAAATAGGTGTTCGTGTCTTTCTTGGGTCTAACATTGACAACTAGAAATAATGTATCATGTAACTACCACTATTCGCATAGTGTTAAATGTTTATTTCAAGGATCAATAATGTTACTTTGTTTAGATACTCTTAACAAGCGTTGCCTTTCCCGTTATTCAGTGTAGCAACGCAGTGTGTATACCTTCAGGTAAGACACCGTAACCTTTCTCGTGTTATAAATAATCATAAAAAGATCATTTCTGTTTATCTATGTATAAAACTAAATTTAAGCCTTGAAATAAGATGGACTTTGGCTCGGGATGGACTTTTTAAATACAAACACATGGTTTAAGTATTGTGTTTTTTATCACCCAAATCCATGCATAAATAAACTATGCCAAACTTTCAAGATGTTCCATGCTACATCTTGTTAAATTCATAAGTTATTTTCCTATAATGAAATATTATATTGTTGAAGCATTGTTCACTCTAAATAACTAGCAATCTGTAGAATGTCATATTCAGATGTTTTTTTCCCTCTAAAATCTATGTCTTTTTAAAAAAAATTATATTTTAAAACTTTTCTTTAATGTGTGAATATGTTTAGAGGTAAATTTCAATGAGAAATTACTTGAATTTTAAACATGTTTAAATATAAATAATATTGCTATAAAAAATTTAAACAGTAAAATACTTACAAATAAAGAAACTTGTAAAATCCTGAAAAGTGGCAGGGATGATATGTCTACATTGGCTTCGTATTAGTTTAATTATTGCTTGTAGCTTGGGTATGTACATTACATTGTCTAGTGTAATTTAATAATAAACATGTATGATAATATTTTATTATCATTTTATTGTTAACAAAAAAAAAAAATAACTTTCCTAACTATTTCATGAAAAAAAAAAACTTTGCTAATTTGTTCTGATTTAGTTGCTCTCTAGATAATACATTTATCTGCAAATAACATTACGTTCGATCCTGTTGAGATTTTATTTGGTANTATATATATATATATATATATATATAATAAAAAGAGCAAGATAACTAGCAATGTTCCTTATGGAACCCAATTTGGCTTAATTGGTGCTGATTTACATCCATTCAAAATTACAGTTTTGCTTCCAACCCAAAAAGATCCAATTATGCAAAGGACATGAAAGTCCAAGGTAGTTAGGTTTTAAGTAAACTAAGTGGGGAATTTTGTCAAATTCTGTTGAAAAGTCTAGCAATATTGTATATATGGGATCATTATTGTCTCAGCATTTTTATAGTTCATTTATTAGACGTATTGATTGTGTTTTAGATTATCTGTTTTTTTTTCTAAAGCCGTGTTGATAGGGACATAGGGCATTATATTTGTCAAAAAGGTTAACTTTTCTACTATATATTGTGTGTTTTAGTAGCTTATAGGGGATATTATTAAGCTATACAGGTATGTAATTAACGGAGTCTGATTCATTACCTTTCTTTAATAGTGGGGTAACGTTTGCTAATCCCCAATCCTGGAGCACTTTACCCTGGTTTAGAGAGTTTTGAAAAATGACTAGAACGTATTTTTGACAGCTCTTTGCTTAGTTTTTTTTAATAACCTGACAAGCAATTCATCTGGTACAGTAGATTTGTTTAATTGTAATTTCTTGAGGAGAGAATGTATACCTATTTTATCTAAAGTTCCATTAACTATTTTTTAAAATTTTCATTATATGTATAAAAGTAAATTTCTATGTAGCACATATTAAATTACTCAAATGCAATGAACTTCTAATGTCAATTTTTTGGGGCCAGGGGCCCCATATGTCTTTTTGTAAATGCCTAAGAAATTTTTTTCATTCACATTTTTAAGACCGCGGGAAATATATCCATGATATGAAATTGAATTAAAATGAACATATTTTTGGACTTGACATATTGCACCGAATGTGGCTGAGGGCCCCTAAATGTGTTTCTCCCCCTTATCTATATATCTGTATATATGAATATGTGTGTGCTTGTCCTTTATAGCTTACTAAACCATGTATTCGATCAAATGAATCTTTTGCAGACTATTGCGTACATTCCCAGGTAACAACAGTTAATTTTCTTCGTCGGTGGCCCATAATGTCATTTTTTGGTTACATAAGCTATATAAAATTAGTTTGAGCTCTAGCTACTTGGTAAGTTGATGGATCTTAACCAAATTTCGTATTTTAAAAAAATTGATAGCCAATATTAAAATACTATGAGGTCCTGAATTTTCCATGGGGATGCCAATTGTCTTCTTAGAGGGGATTGGGATAGTTAATTTAACAGATTTTGTCCATTTAATTTTGAATTAAGAAGAAATGTAACCATTATTGTGCAAATTGAAATAAACATGTTTTTTTAGATTTAAATCTGGCACTTAATGGGCCCAATCATGTCTTTTTGTTTTAAAAAATTAAGTTTTACGGTCAGGTTTTGTGTAAAAGAATTGATCTTAACCAAAATTTGATAACAAAGTCTTGGTAGCCCATATTAAAACGCTATAGGGCACTAAATATTAAATGTAACTTACTTTTGGACCTGGGGCCCCCAAAGTCTGTTTTGGTATAAGCTTAAGGTACTTTCCCCATTCAATTTTTAACAATTTAGACGAAGATATATTAATGACAAAAGACTCCTTCTTGAAAGCCAATATGGATTTCGAAGAGAGCGAGGAACCATCAACATGGTTTTTGCTGCCAGGTGCTACAAGAGAAATGCCAGTAGCCGAACTCTGACCATTTCTCCACATATGTTGACCTAACCAAGGCTTTCGACACAGTTTGGCAGATAGGTTTTGTGGAAGATCATGGTTAAGTATTCATTTTCTTGGTGCAACAATTCCACGAAGGAATGCAGGCAAGAGTCCTGGACAGAGAGTCATCTGACTCTTTTCCTATCACAAACGGAGTCAAACAGGCATGCATCCTTGCACCAACGCTATTTAGCATCATGATTTCTGCCATGCAGACAGAGGCCTTCAGAAACGAGGATGTTAGTGTTAAGCTCAGATAACGTAAGAATGGCAAACTGTTCAACCTTCGGAGGCTTCAGGCAAAAACCAAAGTCAGGACAGACACAATCAGAAACCTGCTTTTGCAGACGATTGTGCACTCAATGCTGCCTAAAAGGATGACATGAAACGCAGTGTTAACTTGTTCTCCAGCGCCTGCACTAACTTTGGTCTGACAATTAACACAAAGAAGACTTAAGTCCTTTATCAACCCGCGCCTGGAAGCCTTATGTTGAGCCCAGCATCACTGTCAACAACCAGAAACTCAACGCAGTGAAACGCTTCACATATCTAGGCAGCACACTGTCACAAAATGTCACCATCGATGAAGAAGTTAACGTCAGAATTGCTAGGGCCAGCTCCACTTTTGTCAGGTTGTACGCGAATGTCTGGAACAGAAGAGGTATTACATCCAGACCAAAGTGAAAGTATATAGTGTAGTGATTCTCCCAACACTGCTTTATGCATACGAAACATGGACCGTATATCAACGCCATGCTAAAAAGCTGAACCACTTTCACATAACAAGCCTCAGAAAGATCCTGGGCATAAAGTGGCAGGACAAAACTCCAGACACCGTTGTACTAACAAAAGCTCTCCTCCCCAGCATCTTCACCGTCCTGATGCAGTCACAGCTTCGCTAGGCAGGACACTTAACCCGAATGCTAAATGATACCAAAGAGACTCTTCTATGGCGAGCTCCAGCATTGCCATCGGTCCCATTGTTTGACAACAGAAACGCTTTAAAGCCACATTGAAAGCGTCTCTGAAATGCTTTGCAATAAATCCAGACACCTGGGAGGAAGCTGCATTGGACTGGTTTACCTTGTGCCAATCCATCCACGAAGGTGCCAGGACATGCGAGGCAATCAGGATAAACGCCGAAGAAAAGAAGAGGCAAGCCCGAAAGGCCCATGCTTTCAACCCTCCAGGAGAAAACTCATTGATCACATGTTCTTTGTTCCCGAACTTTCCTTGCCAGGATTGGTCTTGTCAGCCATCTGCGCACACATAGGCAAAACTAGTCTCAGCAACCCTCGGATGACTAGAGTTGTCCTCGTCGATTCGACGGACGAACAACAAATGAATGATGAAAATGAATTTAAACATACAGCTTTTTGAAATTGATATCTTGCGCAGAATGGGAACAGGGGCCCCTAAATCTCGTTTTTCCTTTTATATTGCCTTTACTAAAATAAGCATTAGCTTAAGTTACTACGAAAATAACGGACCATACCAATACTAGTACATAAAAACTTAAGTGTCTATAAATAATATCTATAAGGAACTGACCTCTTAATGTCCATTCCCTCGGGGTATTACAATTTCTTAATATTTATTTCCAAGTTAAAACTAATTGGTTTCGTATTTTGTATTAATTTGCCTTTTTTGTGACCTCCAATGTGGAGAGGTTTTATATTGTATCTAATTGTGTTAATGGTGCCATTTCGTTTTACCCTACAGTAATAAATCATGAGGCTCAGTTTGAAATCGTTCCAGTATATCAATGACGTATTTGTTGGATGTGTCCCCTACAGCAGATGCATATTCTATTATAGGAATAAATAATTTAATGTTTCTGATTTTCTTCTTTAAGCTCTAGAACATATACAACATTTAATATTAATATCTTTTTAGGTTAAAATTGATTCAAATTGCTTGTTAGTTAAATGAAAAATGCAAGGGAAACTTTTATTGAGTCATTGCTGGCACTGTGAGATCACAATAGTTTTCAGAACGTATTTTTTTCTTTGGGAATTATAGTTGACTTAGTTTCAGTTGGATGTGGCCGATTTTTTAAAAATTAAATTATGTCCTTTTTAAAAAGCTTTAACAACATAATTGACATTTCCTAAAGTATCTAGTGCAGAATATTAGTTTTAGCTTACATTGTTGTTCTTGAATTTTACATTGCTATATTTTTATTTTTATTTGTATAAATGCATTTCAGAACGATAGCTGGAATACTAAACTACCATGGTATGGGTTACAGGAAGCAAGCAATAAAATCAAACACACAAAACAAAAGTAGACGTTTCGGCACTCTGAGCGACAATCAATAGGACCAGGTATTTATGATATTAAATCTTTTGAATTAGCCATAATCTTTAATCTTTAGATTCATTTTTCGCAAGGTGTACATATAAACAAAATGCGTCTTTTTTTTTTTTTTAAAGATAGATCTACCATTGAAAGGAATTTTGTGTCGGAAAAAAATGTGTCTCTTAATTAACAATGTTTACTAAAAGCTGTGAGGCTACGCGGATTACCCCCAAGACACAGAGCAGCTGTTCATGATTACATTGCATAAAGCTTTGAAAAACACATATGAAGTTTATATGTAAAACAAAACTTAAGAATTATAAAAATAAATTTTAAAAACTTACCGGTAATTTGAACATGATTAAGTGTTTCACACAGAAACCAACAAAGCCTACATAATGTAACATTATCAAATGTTCATTAAGCTAAAATGAGTATGGGCTTTAAAAGAAAAAATGTATTTTAAATTTTCTAAAATTTTTTAAAATCATTATTTAAATAATGTTTTTGCTTAACTCACACAATTGTAGAATGTGATTTCATATGGATGATTTCTTTTAGAGTATGTCCATGAGATTTTACATAGTCAATTAAATATGTTAATCTTTATCTCTTTAAATTGTAATTAAATATAGGCAATTATTTTACATAATTGCATAAGAGCATTAATCATATCAATTGCGTCGTTAGAGTTTTGCGGGGGGGGGGGGGGGGGGGTGCGGGCCACTCCGATTGACATCATTATAGGTGGTATGAAAACAAAATTAACTGTGTATTAGTTTATGTAAAAAAAATAGGAGACGTCAAATAATTCTCAACTAGAAAAAAAATTACGCAATACGATGAAATACGTTAAATATGAAAAAAAAAATATATCAGTTAAAAAGCAATAATAAAACGGTATCAACAATCTATCATTAATTTAAAAAAATAAAAAAACAGCCAAACAGAGTTAAAAATTAAAACGGCTGGGCATGACAGAAGCGTTGTGTTTTGATTTAAAATAATTTAAACCAAGTTGGCCGCTACCAAGGAGAAAAGCTCATTTCTCCCACTACAACATTACGGGGGCCGAGCGTAAATCTCCAAATATATCCACACACAAAAATTAAACGATGGGCTTTCTTTTTTGTTTTTGCAAAGGGAAATGTATTTATTAAATGTTATCGAGTACATATTTTTATTGGATTCATATTTATTACAGGCATGCAAACATGCAAAGTGATTTTTTAATCATAACAGGCAATACTTAAACTTTAAAAAAAAGTCATTCAACTAATAAATTACTTTGTTCAATTCAAGGCTAGTCTGACATTTGTTGTGAAACATTGCCTTCTTTAAAGTTTACTTACATTTCATTAAAGAGCACACGATGCAAGGGCGATGACAAAATAAATGCCCGCAAATAGTATAGCGCTATACCTCGGTTGAAGTAAATCTTGGAAACGTAGAAAATATTAAAACAATCACATTTAATCTTCATCCGAGCTCCTTTCAACGTCATGAAATTAATGAGTAAGTTACACTAGGACAACAAGTTAAAGAAGAAAAGTTTTTAAAAGTTGTCACATTTACAGTGACGCCATTAAGTGGTGTAAGTGCAGGCTTGTCCATAGGAATGCTATTCCCATTGAATTCCCATAGGAACCATGGGATGGGATGGAACAGCCCATACTTGTGTTTCCCATGTTTTTAAAGGCTTGTCTAGGTTTTTTCCCAATTTGACGAGCGGTAACACTGCATTGTCATAAAGTTAATAAATTATGTCGTTTTGCATGTCCATTTGTATATGTAGTCCTATTTAGTAGACACTTAACCTAAACTTTCATAAATCGTTATAACTTTATTTTGAATGTATTCCTTATTAATATTATAATAGTAATTCCATGTTATGGGACGGGATGGGATGGGACTGGCATAAATCATGGGATGGGATGGGATTGGACAGAAAAATATGTCCCATCGACGAGCCTGGGTGTAAGGGCTGTGGGTCGAGCCGGAATAGACTATCTTAAATGTGTGACATCGAAATGTAAATTTCTGAGATTTCCCGTTATTTGGCACTAGATCCCTTAAAGGAATTCGTGGGTTAAATCGTAGGTGGGGGGAGGGAGTGGTTAAACCAAGAGCTACCTCGACAGGCGACAAAAATCCTAGTGAAGGCTCGTGATTTACATGTAATTGCTGTACGTATATATATATGTATATATATTAGGGCTGTTATCGATTAAATTAATTTTAATCGTTAACTTTTGAATAATTATCGATTAATTAATCGATAATTTTGTTAAAGCTAGAAATAAAGTAGTATGACGTCCTTAAACGGAAAATACAGGGTGAATTAATAAAAACAGGCAATTGTTGTCTTTATTTTGTTATTTTTTTAAAACATAGTTTGCAATAACAATAAGTTAAATAACGCATTAAAGTTTAGGCACTTGAATGAAAATTTCCAATTATTTTTAAAATATAAAAGAAATACAGCCAAATAGAAATGGTTTGAAGATTAACAAAAAGATAATCTTTTTATCCCCAATTGATCAAAATTTATGATTTTTCTTCTAAGACCTCATAATCACTTTCTTCCCTTGGTGGTTTTCCTTTCACATTTTGTGCCCTTTTATTGCATTTTTTCTAAATGCCCATAACCTAAGTATTTATTTTCATTTAATTTAAAAGATAAAACATTGTTAGAAGAAGTAGTTCATTATAATGTCAATGAATTTAAATTTTGTTATAGTTCAATCATTAAAAACAATGTTTTTTTTAAAAAAATCCTTGTCCTTTTCAAAATGTTATTGTAAAGTTCAAACGAATTACATGTAGTCTAGTTAACGGAAAAGTTTATACGTAATAAAATATAAAATAATGAAAATTATTATAAAAATTATTAATAAATCGAAAATTAAAAAAAAAAAAATTAATCACTATTTTATCGATTAAAATAATTGTAATCGATAAAATAATTTACGATTAATCGAGAAATTAATCGGTTATTTCCGCAGCCCTAATATATATACATATATTCTAGAAAGAATTAGTTTTTCCATAATAAAATGTCTATTGAAAATGTATAAGAGCTTGGATTAGGTGTAGGCAATAAATCATTTTGCTCCCAATAAAAATGACGGACCATCAACAGTTCATGCGGAAAAAAAGTATAACCACTGATATTTCGTATTAGAGATCGGTTAATATTTTAATGGCGCATGCAAAAATGTAAAAAAAAATCTATGATATATACTGGCATGCATTGTGGAATCAATTAAAATTGTTTTGGGTCACAAATTATAACGGGAAAAACCATTATGTAAATTTATTTTGAGAATAAACAACAACACGATTGCGTTATTGCATGTATCGACAAGACATAAATCACATTCATAAATATTGAATTACAATCAACCACACATAGTGGGGATCAATATTATGCATTGATTTTTTTTCAGGTCCACAGTTTTTTATCATAAATGATTTTATGTAGATTTTTAAATGAAATATCCATGGCGTTTTACTTAGCATGAAAGAAGTTTAATTTTTTATATTTAATTCATAATTCTCTCTTACCTGTAATATAAACGTTTTAATTTTAATTTTTAGACATTTAGAGGCATCGAAAATTTTTAAAAAATTCAAGCCACATTGATTTTATTAATTAATAACAATACCTTGTGGTGACATGATCTACTAGTGCATTTATACTTTATCAAGTTAAAACAGGTCTTGGGGAAAAATATTGTGAATGTTGTGTTTGACATTTGTCAGACTTTGTTGATGTAATAATGTATCAATGTTTTAAAACAACTGGTAGGTTAATAAATTTTTCACAATGATTATTTCAGATTGATTTCATCAAAGTTTTATTATATTTTTAAATATTTCAGTCACAACATCTGACACAGTAAAAGACCTGATAACACGTTAAATATTTTGTGAAAAGTGCAAGAAAAAAATAGTTCCCGACTGATAAACTTCTAGCCCTTCAAATAAAAATGGATAGGATACTGAAGGTGGCAACAATGATTATTATCATTATTTTAGGATTCAGAAAAAATGTGGGTAAGTTCTGATAAAATTTGTATATAAATTTTAGTTAAAAATGTATGTAAATATAAACGTCAACTATTGAACATGCAATGGTAGGCCTATAATGTACTCACATAGCAATATTTAGTTTAAAATTGTAGCCAATATGCAAACGTTTTTATTTAACATTATTTAATAATATACATTCATATAGATTTCTATCAAAATTAGCCATATCAAAATGTTCTTTTTATATGCAAGATTAATAGTTTTAAAAAAAAAACTTGAGAAAAAGCAAAACGTTATATTTATGCATACATAATTTAGGTTGTTTGGAGTAATTGTTTTAGTTAGAGCTGTATGAGGAAATTGTATTTTAATATAAAAAAAGTGCAAAAAATGTTAATTAATGGACAAATATTTAAAATATATATTAAGAAATGAAGTTTAATGTATATATATAAACATTTTGAGAAAGACACTATGGGGAGACATTTTTATTTTAATTTTAGTTTTATCAAATGCTCAAACAATAACAAGTTTCACAATGAAGCAAGAAGTATGCTCGACCAAATGCAAAGAGGGACATTTAAAATTCATTGATACCTGTGATTTTGATTTTGAGATAAGCTTTCAAGAAACAATACCTGAATCATCATCTCTTATCTTTGAAGTAAAAGAGGCTTCAAGCAACAATTTTTTGCATGTGAGTAAAAACTATGAGGTCTGAAATAGTCTCAGAATAGCCAACAAATGTTTTTAAAAACGTGTGTCCTTAACTGAAACGTAAGAAAATGCATGAGGTATTATTTTCGATGATCATTCAAATCATGGTTTTAACATTTTTGAGGCGCCATATAAGCCAAGTGTTAGTAGTAGTAAGTAGTGATGCAATACACTAGTAATTTTAAAGTTAATCAGCTGATAGTCAACATCCAAATCTAATTTCTTGTAGATCATCTATTGGCATAATTATTAGTTCTACCAATAGTAATCGAGAGTCAATTTTAAAGCATGTTGTTTAAGATCAGTTATACTAAATAAATATACATTATAAAAGCAATTTTTTTTCAATTAATGACATATCTAGCCTACTAATTAACTACTTCAAAAGTGCTGAACTGAACTGTCCCTTAACACGACGCTGGGTTGTTGGGGAACGATTTTGAGCTGCTCACTATCTCATGCCAAGTGTCACGGTTCTGAGCTGCCTAATGGGAATCGCAAAATGAAAGGCCGGTCCATTCTTTGATATTGTCCTCCCAGCTCTTCCTTGGTCTGCCTCTTTTCCTTCTTCCCTGGACTGTGCCTTGCAATTACGTCTTTGAGAGACCTCCAGATCTTGTCAAGTGTCCGTACTATGGTAATTTCCTCTGTTTAATTGAGGTGAGAATAACCTCGTAATGGCCAATGACAGCACTTATTTTTTCGCGGACCGCTTCGCCGATGACATAGACGAACTAAAAGAATTCCTTGTAAACTAGAAAAGACCTCAAAGACCTATGGCATGGAAATAAATGCAGAGAAGACTAAGTTCATGGCAAATAAAAATTTCACAAGTGAAATACGGATAAACGGTCAAAAACTCGAGGAGGTCCCTACCTTTAAATATCTAGGGGCTATAATATCCGATGAAGGCTTAAAGCTAGAAATTCATGACAGAACGGCGCAAACAACTGCAGCATTAAGCAAACTGAAAAACATCTGGCAAAGCAAGAAGCTCTCCTTATGATCAAAGATTGGACTAATGCGCTCTCTGGCGATGTCAGTCTTCCTTTATGGTTGTGAGGCTTGGACGCTCACCGCAGACCAAAAAAAAAAGAAAGAATTAATGCGCTTGAGATGAGATGTTTTCGAAAGGTATTAAACATCTCCTACACGGCGCACATCACTTCAAAATTGCACTTTCGGCAATATAACTTTGTGAGAAAGATAAAGACACATAAAATAATATATTAAAAATTATATTTGAATTATCTAAAACATTTAAAAAGAAAAAAAAACGAAAAAAAAACTGGAAATGAAAAGAAACAAGTCTACATCATACGAGACACGATAGAATTATCAATAGTAACAATGAAAACAATATCATATATTTTTGTGTAGGGCTGTCATAATTGTTGTGAAAATACTGTTCGGGTACCCGGGTAACCGAATTGAGACGTTACATAATTGTCGATGCCATTACCGATATACTGAAATACTAGGGGGCGAGAAGGATCACTATTTTGTGACGATGTGTGAAGGGAAAAGCGAGCCGTGTTAATTTTAACTAATAAGTCAAATCTACACATAAGCTAAAGCTAAGTTTAAAAAAAAAAAATTAAAATGTGGTCCATGTTTTTCAATCATAGTGCATATGTTGTATTCACAGAGCATAGTTGTTACTGTCCTCCTGTACTTAGTTTCTTTTTAAAATTAAAAATATTGTAGCTGTAGAAAATTAAAATGTGTTTACATTATCATTACTACAAAAGTAGTACTGTATTAATGGGTAAGAGTGTATTTAGCAAGTCTTTTGGAAGAAATTAGTAACGTATAAAACATCACATATAGGCGTTTTAAAAATGCCTCCACTTCGCTGTTGTTTGCTATTTGTAAAGAACGTAAATCCCTGGACTCTTCGAATAGTAAGAGAATAGTGTATTGTAAACGTTAATACACCAAAATGTTAACGAAACTAGATAGCAGCCAAGTTACGTTTGATCGCGCCGACAAAAATTCATCACACAGATATCATTTTGCCGTGTCTCTGTCAACTCGCTTCGCGCGATTCCACACGGCCAACGTGCTACCAATCTTTACTCTTGTAAACTATTTAATTGACCAACTTTAAATATGGAAAAATTTAAAGCTTTATTAAATTCTGTTTTTTAAAAAAAAAAAAAAGTTTAACACGTGTTTAATAAATGCACGAAACAGACGGCGACAGGTGCGAGTAATAGACGTGGAGGGTTTTAGAGTCTAGAAAACTGCTGACTGTTCTAATTGGCATTTCAATGTTCGGTGTATTTCAAAGCAAAGTTTATTCTGATCCTAGGCTGTTATTTCCTTTTTTTTATCCATTCAAAGAACCAAACCTTTTTGTGTTTGCGATGGTTTTCATTTATTTTCAGATAAAAAAGGTGTATCAAAATTCATGGTAGTTACTCGGGACTGAATCTTATCTTATCTTAGATATACAGACGCTCCTTCTATGCAGAAGATAATTGCGTCCACAGACCATGAGAGATGATCTGTTGGCAAGTGATGCAGCGGTCACAGGCCACGGCTATAGGGGTTCCACGCATTACCCCAGCCGCCTAACTATTGTCTAGTTAGGTACCCATTCGGAGCTGGGTGACTCGGGGACTCCTCAGGCCCCGAGAACAAATCCTCACTTTCATGTGGATTCGAACTCGTGACCATCAGTATGACAGTCGAGAGCGCTACCTCTCGGCCACCACGTCCCATTTCCTAATGACATACATTTCTTTTCAGATTTTATGTGTGTAACTAATAAACAGCATATATTTTTAAAAAAAAATTCTTTTGATAAATTGATCGCGAATTGCAATGTGAACACAGAGGAGCCGAACTTTGGTCACCGCTTTGTATATAGATGGCAGTCATATTTTCCCGGGCACCCGGGCGTAATTTTACTACCCGGGTAATCGTGCGGCTATGGGGACCTGGTCCCGGGTAACGCTGACAGGCCTACTTTTGTGTTCATTAATTTGTGAAGTTTTAATAAATTGTGTGATTTCTTAATTCGTTTTCGTATTTTGTTTAAAAACTTTTATCATATTTTTATATATGATAAAAGATGCAAAAAATATTTTATATATTTTGCAGATATTTACGCTCGACCTGAAAGCAGACTGTAATGGATATGTACCAAATAAAATATTTTATTGTACAGAAGTCAATAGAAATGTTTTTAGCATAGTTCTTAAGGTAAAAGATCTCTCAAGATATAGTGGAGCTCAAGGCAGAATGTATATTACGACGCAAAGTGGACACAAGTCATACAGTGATGTTAAGAATTTTTCAACTTATTATGGTAAATCGCATAAAATTGACATAATCAAACACGCCTATTTTAAGTAAATAAATGTAAATACAGAGTTTTCACCTCGTATTACTAACATAACTATAAACATTTTAAAACAAATGAAGTAATTAATTTATTCTTCATTACGTATCAATATTATTCAAATTCCTACAATTCCTTTAAAGTTTATTGATTGAAATGTATCGTATAGCTCTGTATTAAAATAGAATTCACAACATAGCGTTTGTGACTTATATATGAACATTGTGTAAGTAGTATCATATATTTTGTTGTTACCTATGGGTAAATAAATAGTTACGGATGGCGGATGTTGCAAAGAGATGAAATATAAAACGAAAAATATCTAAAGTGAGAAAAACCATACGTTTTAAAATTATATATATATATATAAATGAAATTTAAAATATTACATAAACAAAATAAAAATATAAAAAATAGAACAAAACTCACTTATCATTTTTCAATAGTAATTACGTTGCTTACTAAGAATACATATGCCCACTTACATATTCTTCAAATTTTGTTTTGAAATTCATTTGTTAATTTTTAATCCTTTAAAAAATGTAATAAACAAGAGTTTAATTTTATTAATTTACCTGTATTAATATATATTTTTTAATTAAAATCAAACAAATTAATGTATATGCGAGCATATATTAATAAATGACGTGAACAATTTGTTTTTTCTAATCTTGATATTTCTTTACACTTTTTAGAATCAACTGATGCAATGGGACAGCTTAGAATAAATGGAAGAAATATTACATCTAATACATTTTGCAATACAAGTACATCAGAAAATGAATTAGCTATTGAATTTGAATGTGTTAGCAAGGCTCAACCTTGTATAATTCAAATGAGTGTAAATGAAAAGGAGATTGTGAAACATAGTGAAAATAACGCAACCTACAGATATGTATTTCAAAGCCATTCAGCGGCAAGTGTCAATGTTAAGTTTGCAGCTTGTAGACTCGACAAAAACTACAGCGTAATAAATTGTAATGTTGGAAGAGGTAAAACCCAAAAATATGTCTTAATTGTAAAAAAATGTGAAATTTAAACATTTAATAGTTAAAAGATGTGTTAATGGAATAATGCACTTCTAAATTAATTACATTTTATAATGTCATTATAAGGATTACTTTGTAAATTTATTTAGATCTTAAAATCAGTAAAAACTTGAAGTTAAGTAAATATTTAAAGCACGTTAATTTGCTATTTGATCTAAGATTCTTAAATACAACGACATGTAAATCTTTCAATTAATGTGATATTTACTTAAAGTGATCCCCCAAAAAATTAAGTGCTAGTGATTGTTAGTGGGAACTTTTCATTTAGTATTTGCCTATTTTATTGAAGAAATTATTACACTCTCTGAAATGTAGAACGTGTTTATCCCACTTTTAAAAATGGCAAAGGAAATTACAAATAATTTGGATTAAAATTAATGAAAATACTGTTTAAAAGTGAAATTTAAAATTTATATTTCATACTTGTTTTGATTTTCAGAAAAAAAAACTTTATTTAATTTTTTTTAATGTGAGGAATTAATTAAATCGAGAAAAAGAAATAGTATAAAAACTCATATTTTAAAATAATCTTATTTTCTATAGCTATAATTAATGTAAATTCTCAGAATACTTACTCTACAAAATTAATAAAAATATTTTCTGTTTAACATAATTTAAGAGGTATATCTTTCAGTTCGGACGTGTGACAAAATCATTTGCTCTAGTTAAACTTGCATTTTGTGTTGTTACTTTTATCTATAGATCGTAGACTTGTCAAAAAAATATAGTGAATCTTTAAAACTTCAATTTTTCTTGAAGAAGCAATGAGAAATATGCTGGTTCATTTTTTACTATGCGGAAAATCTTTTTATGTTCTTTTATTTCTTAAATATTATTTTTTTATTTTTTTATTCATAGTCTTGAAAAAAAAATACAATTTTTTCTGAATACTAAAGAGAAATTTCTATAAAATTAGATTTCTTAAATATGTCTAAACAGACGCTATTCAGAGCATTGAACAAGCAAGCACAGAACATTCAATAGCCATCGGAGTTTCTGTTTCTTTTGTAGTGGTTGCTTCTCTGGTGATAATATTTGTACTAATTTACAGGTACACACGTTTTTAAATTTTCAATTTTATATATCAACGCTAAAATATATAACGTTTATGAGTAAAAGTTTATATATTTGTAATATATATATATATATATATATATAAAGAAAAAAAAATTATAAGTTTTATTGTGATTTCCGTTTAATGATATATACTTTTGATTTTAATATACTTTTTATTTCGTAAACTTTAGCTATTCAAATGGAAAAATAAAAATAAAAGTAGTTGAGCAGTATTGGTCACCTGTTGTAGAAAATTCAACAAACCATTTTTTTATATTTCAATTAGCTTCATAGTTTAAACAAAGAAATAATTAATTATTTTTTTTTAGAAAGTACTTCGTTTATATCATTTCATTTTAAATATTGTTTTAAAAATACTTCTATAAATAAATTCTAAATTTATAATACTATCGTCACATATTTCATGATTTTATTAAACATTCAGGTACCGTTGTATGATAAAGGTAAGTGTACTACTAATTGTGTTTTTGTTAGAATAATATTAATTTATTATTCGTTAATGATTCACTTTTTATTAACTATGTATAAATATGCAAAGCGAATGAATTAAAATTACTAAATAATTGTTAAATTAGGGAAATTGTTATTATATACAATTAAAACGATTTTTAATTTCATAAATTTAAAGAAGGATAAAGTATCATTTACAATACCGCAGAAATGTGTGAAGGGAAAAAGACACACATTTTTCTTTAAAATTAAATATTAAAATGGCATTTTAATTATAATCCCCTTTTTCAATAAAAATATATAATTTAAAGGGATAGCAATAGATCTAATTACATAAAGTAATTAAAGTAAAAAAGAACAACAAAAGCAAAGGATGTAATGTTTTTAAATATATTATTTTTTTTTTTAAAGTAACAAGGACTAGCCTTTGCAGTAGACTTAGTATTCATTATTTACATCTCTCATCTGTTCTACAACTCACATATTTTAAAGACTTGGACTATGGACATAAGGGTATCAGATGTATAGAAAAGAAAAATGTACCCTCAAGTATAATAGTCAGAATGTTTTATTAAAGTTAAGTGATAATCAAAGAAACAAATTAAATCCAATTAAGGGGGACATTTAGTGTAAATAGACTTTCTTTCATCTTAAAAAATCATGATGAAAAATATACTTTTGTTAGTATTATTTTATTCTTCTTTGTTGCTATACTTTTCAGAAAGAAAATACAGATGAAAAATCTGAAAAGGTATTTTATTATGAATTATTTACATTTAGTTATTGATAACAAAATGCGTTATCTTTTAAACTATTAAAAGGGAAAGCCCCTCACTCACTAACTGACTCACTGATTCATCACTAATACCCTTATATCATGTGTAGTTAGAAGTATGAAACTTTAGGAAGTTGTTGGGTACCCTCTTAAATACGAAAATTTACGAAAAATAATTTTAAAAATCTCGCTCATGTGGGGCTGAGGGCTAATTTTTTTTTTCCTTATTTGGGCTCTTTAAAAATTGAAAATCACAAATTTTCCCATTTCCCGTGTAGTTAGAAGCATTAAGCTTTGGAAATTTGTTAAGTACATGCTCCCAATTATAACTGGAAAAAAAGAGTTCAATTTCCCACTCATGGCTGCTTGACCCCCAAAACAGTTTTTTCATTATATGAGCTACAAAAAATCGAAAATCACTTATTCTCCTATTTCCCGTGTAGGTAGAAGTATGAATCTTTGGGAAGTATTTTGGTACCCCTTTACTACGTAAATTGGTAAAAAAAAAAAAAAGATTAATCTCGCTCATGTGGGGCCGGGGGCCCCTAAACTTCTTTTACTAAATCACTAACTCTTCAACTTCCCGTGTAGGTAGAAGCATAAAACTTTGGGAAGTTAATGGGTACTCACTATTGACGACAATTGGTGAAAAATAATTTTAAAAATCTTGCTTATGTGGGGCCCAAAAAGTTTTTTCCTTATATGGTCTTTATAAAAATTGAAAATTACAAATTTTCCTATTTCCCGTGTAGGTAGAACTATAAAACTTTGGAATTCTTTTAGTACATGCTCTCGACGATAATTTGAAAAAAAATATTTATTTTTGACTCATTGGGGCTGGGGCCCATAAAACGTTTTTTTCCCTTACATGAGCTATATAAAATTAAAAATTACCAATTTTCAATTTCCCGTAAAGGTAGAAGCATATAGCTTTGGAAATGATTTAAGCGCCCACTTTCGGCAAAAATTGGCCACATTTAAAAAACCATTCCCTCTCATGAGGTGCCGGGAGAACAATTAATGAAATTTTGGGAAGTTGTTGGGTACCCCCTAACGACAATAACTGGCGAAAAAGAAGTTTAAAAATCTCGCTCATGTGGAGCCGGGGACACAAAAGATTTTTGATCCTCCTTTTAATGGCTTTATAAAAAATTGGAGATAACCAATTTTCCTATTTCCCATGTAGGTAGAAGCATGAAACTTAGGAAATGTTTTGACAACATGTTTCCTAGGATAATTTGAAAAAAGAGTTAAATTTACTACTCATGGGGGCCGGGGCCCCAAAATCTTTTTTCAATATATTAGCTACATTAAAATTAAAAATCCCTAATTCTTCTTTTTGTCGGAAAGGTAGAAGCATGAAACTGGAAATTTTTTGAGTACACGCTCCCGACGTAAATTTGCTAAACATAATGTTACATTTCCTTCTCATGGAGGTCGGGGGCCCAAATATAGTTTTTCTTATATTAAAACCAACTCATCGTCACTTCTCCAAATTTTCCATGTAGGTAGAAGCATTAAATTTTTTAAAATTGATAAGTACCCTCTCACAACGAAAGTTGGTGTAAAAGAACTATGAAATACACACTCATGGAGGCCGGGGCCTCAAAATATTTTTTTCTAATATGAAATAAAAAATTGAAAATCTATAATTCTTTTATTTCCCGTGTAGGTAGACAAGGAAAAATAAGTATATTAATTTTTAAAATTTCCACTCATGGGCTGCCGGGGACCCAAAATATTTCCACCTTAAAATGGGCGATATGAAACTGAATCAACACTAATTCTCCAAGTTTCCGTGTAGGTAGAAGCTTGAAACTTTGGAGAGTGTTTGAGTACCCCCCCCCCCATTACTTCCCGCGATGGTAAGATTAAATCACCTCTCACTATGGTGAAGATTGTCGATATATAGGTTTTTTCCCAATTTGAGGTTTATAAAAAAGACGAAACTTTAAATGTCAAAGTTCTTGTGTACGTATGAGCCTGAATGGTTGAAGTTAATATAGTTAGTATACCAATTATCATTCAGGATAAACTCAAATGGTTTTTTTAATTGGTGTTACGCAGGCTCGCAACGCTAGCTGAAACCCCTTATTTCCGGAGCAAAACGCGGGTAAATTGCTAGTGTATATTATAATATTAAAATACCTATTGCAGCCAAAAATTCTATAAAAAAAAACAACAACATTGCTACCTATATATATATATATATATAGGTGGGGGACACGTCGTACTCTCTAGGGGGTAGTTCTCCCACTCTTGATCTCCACTTGACACTCAGCTCTCACCAGTGGCTCCTAGAAACTGTAACGTGCGCAGTGGCCACACCCCGGACAACAGCTTCGACTGGCTGGCTAAACCTGGTGAGGGTAGCCGTGGGTCTCCAGCCCTCGGTGACCTAGGTATGTCTACCTGTGCACTTGATAACTGGACTCGATGTACTGAGCGGAGGAACCACTAGATGGTCAACGGTCAAGAATGCGAGTCTCAGCAAAGTGTGGTGGAACGCTAAGGGCATGACAAGACAGACAGGACATCATGGCCACCCACTGCACCCGTCTCCATCACCAGCCGTCTCGACTCCGTCGTGCCTCTGGATCATGATGGTCTCGGGCGAGAGAGTGAGATCGACGAAATGCGCAACTCTTTCTCACTTAAATCCAAGTCACCGCACACGTCACTTTTTTCATCCATCCAATCCCATATCTCACATCACCACCAAGTCCTGTGGCGACAGGCAAGCGACGAAGCGGCAGGTGTGGGTACACTGGGAGCCGTAGCCGCGACCCTGCACACAGGCGGCCCAGGGCATTGGGTCGTTCTCCACCGACACGGAGCAGAAGTGGAGTCCGGCGGCCCCCTGGGTGACTGAGCAGCCCTTTTTAGGAATGCACTGCTCACCTCCATGGCAAGAGGAAGTGGCTAGAAAAGGTGCCCTAAACATTGCCTGCTTCAGCCTTCCCTAGCCAGCTTACCGCGGCTGGTGAGGACCCTATACCAGCGGTTGAAATATACAAAAAAAAAATTGAGGATAGTTCATCTCACATTGAGCGCATGGAATTTGCGCACCCTTCTGAACAGAGATGATGCAAATAGACCTCAGAGAAGAACAGCCCTGATTGGTAAAGAACTCGCCAAGTATAAGATAGACATCGCAGCCCTGAGCGAGACAAGGCTTGCGGGCGAAGGTGAGCTCTGTGAAAAAGGCTCCGGCTACACATTCTTTTGGAGTGGCCGACGCAAAGAGGAGATACGTGATGCAGGACTTAGTTGGCTTTGCGGTGAGGACAACCCTTGTCGGAAAAATGACTGGACTACCAAAGGGACTGAATGACAGGCTCATGACCATGAAACTTCCACTGTTAGCTGCTAAGAAGAATGTCACCATCATCAGTGCATACGTCCCAACCATGACCAACCCAGATGAAGTCAATGCAAAGTTTTACGAAAAAACTCACACACTCATTGCCGACATTCCAAAGGAGGACAAGCTCATTTTGCTAGGTGAATTCAACGCAAGAGTTGGCAAGGACTACTTTGCCTGGGAGAGAGTACTTGGACACCATGGAGTGGGCCAATGCAACAGCAATGGCCTCCTTCTGCTTCAGACTTGTGCTGAACATGAACTGCTAATCACCAACGCTATCTTCCGCCTCCCTAACCTCAATAGGACATCACGGATGCACCCTCGCTTGAAGCACTGGCATCTTATTGACTATGTCATCGTTAAGAAGAGGGACAAACAGGATGTAAGAAAGACCAAGTCCATGTGCGGTGCTGAATGCTGGACAGAACACCGCCTCATCCTCTCCAAGCTCAACATTTGTGTTCTGCCTAAACAGCGCCCGCAAGGGAAGAAGGCCCCAAAACGGCTGAATGTTGCCAAGCGGAAGACCACCAGTGGCAAGCAGTCATTCGTGATTGCTCTGGAGGAGCGCTTAAGATCCACCTCTCCGGAAAACCAGAACGTGGAGTTAGATTTGACATCGCTTAGAGAGCTGATTTACACCTCAGCTACAGGGACCCTGGGGCCAAAAACCAGAGAAAATAAGTTTTTGTTTGACGAGAATTGCGAAGTCTTCAAGCAGTTACAGGATGAGAAACACCAAATCCTCCAAGCTTACTTCAATATCCCAAAATACTATTCAAGGAGAGAAGCATTCAACAACATACGTAGAATTGTACAACAGAAACTCCGTCAGATGCAGGACGATTGGCTCAGCAAAAAAGCTGATGAGATCCAATGCTATGCAGAGAGGCGTGATTATAAGCACTTCTACGAAGCCTTGAGAGAAGTGTATGGCCCAACGTCCTCAGGCTCAATTCCACTTCTCATCAAAGACGGCAACACGCTCATCTCGGACAAAGGGAAGATCTTGGAGAGGTGGGCTGAACATTTTAAGAAATCCTTAATCGCCCATCGGAAATCAATGAAGAAGCCAGCAATCGTTTCCCCTAAGTGCCAACAAACAAGGCACTGGATGACTCACCAACCTTGCTCAAAACCCAGAAAGCAATCTGTTTACTTTCAAGTGACAAAGCTTCTGGTTCAGATGCCATACCAGATGAGGTATACAAGGAAGGGGGACCAGCACAAAATGAAAGGCTCCAACAGCTATTTCTCTTGATATGAAAGCAAGAGAGGATCCCGCAGGATTTCAAAGATGCATCCATTGAACATCTTTATAAAGGAAAGGGAAATAGACTGGTTTGTGACAACCACAGAGGCACATCACTGCTTTCTATCGCAGGAAAGATCCTAGCTAGAATCCTGCTCTCACAGCTCATCTTGACCAAGGACTCCTGCCTGAAAGCCAGTGTGGCTTCCGAAGAGAGCGAGGAACCATTGACATGATTTTTGCTGCCAGGCAACTGCAAGAGAAATGCCAGGAGCAGAACTCTGACATATTCTTCACTTATGTTGACCTAACCAAGGCTTTCGACACAGTTTGCAGAGAGGGTTTGTGGAAGATCATGGAAAAGTATGGTTGCTTTAAGAAAATTCATTTCCTTGCTTTATCAATTTCACGAAGGCATACAGGCCAGAGGCCAGGACAGAGGAGAGTCATCTGACCCTTTTCCAGTCACAAACGGTGTCAAGCAGGGATGCGTCCTGGCTCCAACGCTATTCAGCATCATGTTCTCTGCCATGCTGACAGAGGCCTTCAGAAACGAAGATGTTGGTGTTAAGCTGAGATACCGTACTGATGGCAAGCTGTTCAACCTTCGGAGGCTTCAGGCAAAAACCAATTTCAGGACAGACACAATCAGGGACCTACTCTTTGAAACGATATTGCCCTCAATGCTGCCTCAGAGGATGACATAAAACGCAGTGTTAGCCTGTTCACTAGCGCCTGCAACAACTTTGGTCTGACAATTAACACAAAGAAGACTGAAGTCCTTTATCAACCCTCGCCTGGAAAGCTTTATGTTGAGCCCATCATCACTGTCAACAACCAGAAACTCAACGCAGTGAAACGCTTCACGTACCTAAGCAGCACACTGTCACAAAATGTCATCATCGATAACGAAGTGAATGTTAGAATTTCCAGGCCCAGCTCCACTTTTGGCAGATTGTACCCGAATGCCTGGAAAAGAAGAGGCATTACCATCTAGACCAAAGTGAAAGTATATAGGGCAGTTGTGCTCCCTACACTGCTTTATGCATGCGAAACATGGACCGAATTTCAACGCCATGCTAAAAAGCTGAACCACTTTCACACAATAAGCCTCAGGAAGATTATGGGCATAAAATGGCAGGACAAAACAACAGACACCACGTTACTAACAAGAGCTGGCCTCCCCAGCACCTTCACCCTCCTGATGCAGTCAGTTTCGCTGGGCAGGGCACCTAACCCGAATGCCAAATTAGAGACTACCAAAGAGTCTCTTTTATGGCGAGCTCCAGCATGGCCAGCGGTCCCATGGTGGACAAAAGAAACGCTTTAAAGGCACATTCAAAGCGTCTCTAAAAGTGTTTGCAATAAACCCAGACACGTGGGAGGAAGCTGCGTTGGTCCAGTCCACCTGGCGCCAATCTATCCATGAAGGTGCCAGGACATGCGATGCAAACAGGATTAACGCCGCAGAAAAGAAGAGGCAAGCCCAAAAGGCCCGTGCTGTCAACCAGGAGGCAATCATCTCATCCAATTTCCCTTCTGTTCCCGAAATTTCCCTGCCAGGATCGGCCTTGTCAGAAATCTGCGCACACATAGGCAACCCCTCAGATTACGAAAGTGGTCCTCGTCGATTCGACGGACGAACGAATAATCAGTAAAATAAAATTATTACTTAAAATTATTTTAATCGATAAAATAATTATTTAAATTTAAGATAATACACTAAAAATTTTTTTTTGATTTATCAATATACATGTATAATTATTAATAATTCAAGATAGTTGCTTTTTTAAATTTACAAACTTCTCCATTAAAAAATAAGATTTTTTAATAGAATAAAATTTAAAATAAGCAGTTTTTCTAGGGAAAGGATATTAAAAAAATAAACATTGTTTTACTTTATTTACAATAACAAAATTAAAATTAATTTACATTAAATTAAACTACTCATTTTTAAAGATATATCCTGAAAATATTTTTTTTTTATTATTAAATACTTAAGTTACGGGCATTTTATAAAATTTTTAGTTAAATGACGCCATACATCTTATTTTTAGCTTTAACAAAAATTATTGATTTACTATTCTATAATATTAACAGTTAAACGAATATATCCAACGTTTACAGCACTGATATATATAT
>MUZC01002269.1:193322-205669 GCA_002072015.1 Radix auricularia
AAAATAAACAAATAAAAAAAAAAAATTTTTTTTTTAAATATTAAAAAATAAAATATAATAATAATAATAAAAATTGCTTTCATTTGCAGAACAAAAATCTGAGTGAGCTAAATGTAGCGGAATCAGCAGGCTGGACTCCATTGATGTTCTCATGTTCACAAGGTCACATTGAAGTTGTAAAAACACTCGTAGAAAACGGTGCTGATATTAAACTCAAAAATGCTAAAGGGATGTCTCCTTTAATGATCTCATCAATAAGTGGTCACATAGAAATAATCAAATATCTTAAAGATAACGGGGCAAATATTGATGAAAAAGATGAAAAGGGAAATACGTCCTTGATTATTGCAGCTGTTAAAGGTAATTTAGAAATCCTAAAAATATTAATTGAATTGGATGCAAATGTAAATGAATGCCATGCCGATGGATGGACAGCTTTAATGTTGGCCTCAAAAAACGGTCATTCTGATATAGTTAGGCATCTGATAGATAAAAAGGCTGATGTAAGTTGCAAAAATAAGGAAGGCCTAACTGCATTAATGTATGCTTCTTATTGCGGAAATAATGAAATAGTAGATATGCTCTCAAAAAATGGTGCTTGCATAAATGAACAAGTGCCAAGTATTACATTAGAGTATGATGAGCCAGAGGAGTGTTTTAGGACGACTTCATTCCCTGACGGTGATGGGTTTGTGAACGAAGTTAAAACAAGGGAAAATATGCGCAAGCTTCAAAGGAATATTTCTAAACAAATATTTCAAGAACGTAACAAATTTAAAAGTGCTTTATTAGAAGAAGAGTCCACATTACAGGGTGATGATGACATGACACACACACATTCGCCACAGTTGACTTCAGACATTAAAGAAAATGTGGACGAAACTGACCAATTTGGTTGGACCAAATTAATGCGTGCATCCAAGGACGGAAATATGCCTTTGTTTGTTGACGCCATTGAAAAAGGGGCAAATGTTTCCATTAAAGACAAGAATGGTTGGAATGCTTTAATGATTGCATCACAAAATGGCCACGGCCTTATTGTTAAAGAACTAATTGACAAACACATTGACGTAAATGAGACCGACAATATTGAATGGACAGCTCTTATGTATGCATCGCAAATAGGACACGAAGGAATAGTTGAGCTTCTTTGTAGAGAGAATGCGGACGTAAACAAAAGAAATATTTCAGGATATACGTCATTAATGATAGCTGCTACATTTGGCTATTTACAAATAGTTACCTTTTTAATAAATGAGCATTCGTCACTGTCAGTAAAAGATACCAATGGCAATACTGCATTAATGATCGCATCCCGACACGGTCATTTGGAAATAGTCAAGCTACTGATAGAGAAAAATTCAAACATTAATGAAACAAATAACAAAGGTTTGACAGCCTTAATGCTAGCGTCACGAAATGGGCATGATGAAATAATAAATTTCCTTATAGAAAAGGGAGCTGACATCGGAATAAAAGCAATTCATGAGTGGACTCCAATTATGTTTGCGTCTCAGAATGGTCACACTTCAACTGTTCAAATTCTTAATGCCAAAGCCAATGATATTAATGCAAGAAATTCTCTGAAACAGACAGCTCTCATGATGGCTTCTGAAAATGGCTACAACCAAACCGTCCAGTTTTTAATTTCAAAATTTAATAATAGTTTTTAAAAAACGGTAGCATTTTGAAATTTACCGCAAGAGAAAATAATAAGTATATAAAAATATTTATTCGTTATAAATATGGCCTATATATTTATATATATACATATATATATCTGATACATACATCTTACCTTCACAATTGAAATCTTTTTTATAAAAGTATTTCATTACAATTTATACACGTTTTTTTAATAAAACAATAGTCTATTACATCTAAAATATTAATATATGTAAATGATTTGTTGAACGTGATAAAGAAATATTTTTGGTTAAATTTATATGTGAGTTTCTAACACATTCAAAACGTGAGTTATGAAAAAACAATAACGAATAAATATATCAGGAGCGGGTAAACTATAATTATTCTATCAAGGAAACATTTTATGATTTAAAAAATGTTTTTAATAATCTATTTTTCATAAAAATTATAAAATAATAATAAAATAATTAAAGACTTATAATTTATATTCTTTTTGTTATAATTTCTTTTTTAAAAGTTAGATATTTCTAGGTTACATTCACATATTCATTAACCTTTTTCTTAAAGTTTACTTAGGTTGTCGTAAATAAGCGTCATTTTATATTTTAAAATATAAACAGAGCGACAAGTAAAAAAGAATATACTGGTAAATAGATTTATATACTATCTGCCAATGTTTTTAGAGGAATTTTTAATACAGCTATAAAGTGATTATATTCTTTTTTTGTCTTGAAATGGTGTATAAAAAAAATATCTACCCATAGGTCTTCTTTCTTAAATTTAAATTTATTATTGTACTAGTTAAAATATATATTTTATTTTATTTTAAAATGTATTACAAATTTGGATTGCCTTGTNCATGCTAATTTTGTTAAATACTATTTTAACTAGATGTATAATTATTTTTACATTATTATTTAAATTAAATATAAATAAAATTTATTGAAAATCGGTAATTGAAATTTTTTGGCGTTTTTTTTTTTAACTTTCCAAATTATTTTTTTTTAAAGTATTTAATTTATAATTTTAAAAAATAAAAAAATAAAGAAGTCAGAGAAATATAATTAATTTTTTGGCAGGGTTTTCAAATTTTGTTTTGAGTTATCCTTTTTGAAACTTTATTTACATTTAAAAAAGATATAATTACTGGAAAAAATGACTTACTTTTGACACAATCAGAAAACTATGACTTGGTTTTCAAATCTTCATTCCCTCATATGTCATTATTATGGCAAAATATATTTATGTTGTTCATATAATATATTTTTTAACACGCAATAATAAGGTCATGTCATATCATGTTGGGCTCTTCTAACAATTGTTTAATCACTTTGGTTTGGTTTGTTTTCAAAACAACAAATCATAATGAACATTTGTATTTACAGCAAAAAACCAGACAAACTGGCAAACAAGCCATAAAAGAGGAAACAAAAAAAAAAATAAAATAAAATAACAAGCAAACAAACAAACAAAAAAGATGTATTTTTAAAAATTTATATCATTAATGAAGCTTTCTGTAAATATATAGTTTTCAATTTTTTTTCCCTAAATATATTATTATATTGATTTCCATTTTTTTCTCTTAAGGAATTAACGTAAGAATAATGAACTCTTTTTTCTATTTTAAATATGTTTTAATGAGATTTTCCTAAGTACTTAACAGTTAATATGTAAAATAAACAACATAATTACTTAAAAACTTTAAATAGTTCATACACACAGTGTTTTGGTAGACTAATTTTATTTTATTCTTTTTTCACCATTTTGTGTGATATATACGATTTTCAAATAATTAATATTTCTAAAATAATTAGCCAGTGCCCTTCTTTTGCTCAGTCTGCCATGTCAAAGTCTACTAGTTAAATAATTCAATATATCTCGGTGGCTGTATAGCCTCTTACGCTTTAGATAATGGGATACAGCCTACGAAAATGTTTATAGAAGACTATCGCTTTTAAAAAATCCAAAACTTTCTTGGAAAAGAGATAAGTACGGCAAGGTCTTCCAAGCCCCGAGGAAGTTATGTTTGGAACATTAGAAATCTCTATGACCATGAATGAAATTGATTATTTTTTTCTAGATTAAAAGAAGTATAATGAATTTTTCAAATCAAGTTAAGACCTTGATGGGTAAGTAAATATAAGTCCACAAGTTTTTTGTCAAGGCCTTACGCGAGGGATTGTGTGGATAGCACAACAACCAGCCAATTTATTTTCCCACGACTGAACTAACCACTCAAAGTTGGGTAAACTCGTGGGCATTACCAGAACTGACACTGTGTAACCTCGGTACGACAGCAGAGCGCAATAACTGTCGACTAAAATGAATAAATTGTTAATTATATATATATTTGATAAATTAATGAAAAATACCTTTTTAAGGTTAATTTCTCTATTTGATATTGCACGCCTGAAATAATTAATCTAAATAAAAAAGGTGAAAATGCGATGCTCTTTTGTCTTCTTTATCAGTAGCGGAAATAATTGTTTTAATACATTTTAAAACAGGTAAACAAATAATTTTTAATAACATCTAATGTAAATTTAATATAAACTTTTTTATGAAAAACATTGGTAATAATATAATTACTAATATTACAAACACAGCACTGATTATAGATATGATTATAATGTTTTCTATATCTAATCCTTAATCAGCTGCAGATTCTTGAAAATATATAAAAACTTTATTTTAAAAAAAATAATACAATAAATATTTTTTGCGTAAACATAGTTCTCGAAAAAATGTCCCTTACTAATAAAACAATTATTCAATTACAAAGAAGATTTAAAGTCATAAAATCCATTGTAAATAATCCATGATTAAAATGTGTAGATATATATTTTGGCTGTTGACAATAAATTTAAATTTAATTGTTAACTCCCCCCCCCAAAAAAACAAAATGATTACGGCAAAAAACCACACTCAATGAACATTGTCTTTTCTCTGACCACATAGGCGTTTGCCCCGCTCACTTTCTTCTTTCCTATATAAATTCGCTCTGTCATCTCTCAGTTTTACTTTTTTCGATACTTTGGATTCCACTGCAGCTAAGTTTCTTCATTTTATATTTTATTTTTATTTTCGTTTTACTTGTTTTACTTGTGTATTGTCTGTTCGTTGAAAAAGGCTCTTTGGCGTAAAGTTCGCTGTTTTGTTACGTCCGGTCAGGCTAACCCTTACTTTGTTTACGTCTTTTCCATTTCATTTTTTGAAAATGTCAGTGTTGCGTTAGAACCATGGTCTGCTAACTTTATCAACATTTGAACATATCATCACAGTCAATAGTTAATAAATCAAAATTTTCGTATAATCGTCAGAAAATTCATTTATTGGCTACTATTCTGTACTTTTAATTTAAATTTCACTTCCGCAAATACGTTTTAATTGATTTAGTAGATTTATCGAGGGAAAAAAAAGTTAATAGTTACTTTTTTTAAAGATTACTCGAGAAATTATTGTTAATATCCTCGGCCCTCACACACACACAAACACACACACAGACACACACAAACAAATATATATATATATGTATATAAAGGCTGTGGAAATTATCGATTAATTTCTCGACTAATCCCTAAATGTGATTAATAAATAATTAAATAATTTTAATCGATAATATAGCCATTAATTCTATGGTGCATACTTATAAATTATGATGTCGATTAATCGATAAATTATCAATTTTTAATTAAAAAAAGGTAGTTGCTTTTTTCAGTTCAATTTTCTCCATTTAAAAAAAAAAGTCTAAAAATATAATATTTCATATCAGCTGTTTTATATGGAGAATGATATCAATAATTGAATTTTGTTTTAACTTAATTAACAATAACAAAATTCAAATTTAATCATATTATATTGAACTATTTATATCATATATCTATATCATATATTTAAAAAAAAATTACTTGCCTCTTTTTGTAACTTCCCATTAAATTTTCAGTTTATTGACGTCATACACCTTATTTTTAGCGCATTTTCGAGATGTCGAAATCGCTATTGCACCCGTTTTGTCCGTCCGTCCGTCTGTCATCACCCTAGATCTCAGCATCCATAAGTCCTAGACCCATGATGTATATACGTTTTTTGTAGGTCCTGACCTGCCATTTGTGCATCAACACTCAGTTACTCGATCCATTAAAAAAAACCCGTTAAAACTACAAAAAAATATTTCGAATCGAGAGGTAACACTAGCGCAGGGAACGGCCACCATCGCCGGAAGCCGAATGCATAATACTTCAACCATTGAAGAGTTGTGCGAAAGGGCGCAAAAGAATTAGTTGTTTTTTTTTACTTGACGTCATTAGAATATGTGTAAAAGTTTAGAGAGTTTTACGTCATCATTTGTGGTGACTTGTAGTTGGATTAAAGAGAAAATAATTTATTTTTTTTAAATGTAAAGAAATGACTTTTAAATAAAAAATGTCAGGTATATTCATTACACAAGAAAATTCATAAAAAATATGTCTAAAAACTTAACACAATTACTGATAACTACATAATTATGATATCTAACATAAGTACTGATACATAATACGAAAATGCGCTAACACGTCCTGAATTCCAATAGGTACCAGGCTTAACATGATTTTTTGTTTTAATCATGGATTAATTTTTCGGTAATTTTTTCTAAAATTAACGATTAAATTTAAATTAATCGATAACATATATATATTTGACAAGCGGAACTTAACTATTAATATTTTTATTAATCGCTCAAAATTTTATAATAAAAATCGGTTTTACATTTTCATTCAATAGAAATTATAATAAATTACACACACACACACATATATTAAAAAAAACGAATGAACAATAAAATTGCCCAGATCACAGGATTTGCATTTCTCAGGAACATTGTTCAACAAACTAATGGTGTTGTAGAAATTTTAAATGTATCTTTATGTTTATGAGACAGGAAAAATAGCTCAATTAAATACAAGATGACAATTACTTGTTTTGTTTTGCTTCCCCCTTGACATATTTTGCTTTAATCGGAGTTAACGATTAATTCATGAATTTATCTTTAATTTATAAAATGTCAACGATAAAATTGAAATATATCAATACCATCCCTAATATATATATTGTGAATATGTTTTTTTACATAATTTAAATGTGTATTTTTTAAAATAATTTTTTTTATTAACGTATTGTTACAAATAATTTTTCGTGATTTAATAATGCAGCTTATTGTCCTGACATTTTTCTTTAAGCAACATAAACCATACTTTATTTCTAACATGAAACCCCGGCTATTTTCAACCTGCTTCACAAATGTAGTTATGGTCTGTAAATGATTTTTAACAATGACATATATAAAGGGGAGATAGGAGTTGAACATTCAATTTCAATCCGCAAATCTTTTTCGTTGATAAACTTGGAAAGTTCGCATCGTCTGATACTGTTAAATGATGTTATTTGAAGAAGTCAGTTTCTTAGACAGCTTCTGTAATGTAAGATGTATAGTAGGAGGATGTTGCAAATAAAGTTTAACTTCAACGTAGTGTTTGAGAGAATATATAGATTAATGTATAGTTTCTGTGTCTCTGGAATATTTAATAATTAAATCATCTTTTTAAAATTTCAATATAGCACTCAAAAGATATTCACACGAAAGTCATTTTAAATGCATTGTATCACACATGCACTGAAAGTAAATTTTAGGAAAAATAAAGTATATCATTAGAGAGCCGCGTGTGTTTTTTTCAAGAAATTAGTTTAATATATTTTTCTTCCTTAAAATACATAAGTATATTTTCAAGTATACCAATTGATCCAGGCATTTCTTTGAGATAGGGAGGCTAAAACAGTTTTATTTGTGTGGATTATCTGATCCTTGACCATATCAGCACTTTCACTTTGTATGTATGCCATAATGTTCAAGACACCATATATTGTTCTTTTGCAAATAAGGTTAGTGTCTTCTTTTAAACCTGCGCACTCATTTGCGATAGACAAATCAAATAGATTAAACAATGTGTGTCTTCTCTTAGTTATGCCTGACAATATTATTTTCTCATTAGTGATCTGACACTTTTTTGTGTTGATATATAGATGCGGCTGGATAGGTTTCGCCTCAAAAGTTCTGGGGCGTGGGATTGAGATCACGAAAATCCACGATAAGAATTATAAATGACTAACGCCAAAAAGTTCATCCGTTTATTTGTAAGATAATCCCTAGTAAGATATAATATAATCATTAGGGACCACATGTAATCAATGGTTATAGGATCTACTTACTATATCTAGATGTTTAGATTTGATAGTGTAAACCTTATATTTGATTGTTCTATTAAATATATAAAGTACTCTTCACAATTCTTAAATTAAATGCTTCTAAGCCTTGAAAGAATTTTAATATTTTACGGATAATATATCCAATATTTAGAAATACCCAATTCGTACCGAGTTCGTTTCGAAGAATATGCGTGAAGCTAAATAATTTCTGTAGATTTACAATCGTTTATTTTCACTCATAACCAGACGTTTATCACATAAAACGACTGTCTCGGTGCCAAGCAAAATTAAATGAAAGAATGATAATTGTATTAATATAGTGCATTTAAAGCAATGCTTTTTCCGATAGTTTCCTTGTAGACTTTATTACAAGTTCAAATTCAAAGTTTTCAATATGTCAATTTCTTGGTGGATTTAAAAGTTAACATATTTTATATGCCAATAGCTTACGTAACAAAAACCTAAACAAAACTTTTTTAAGATTTTAAAAATAAAAAAAAATGTTTATAAGAAAGCGAAAATATTAAATTGGTTCGAGTCGTGGTGCTGGCAAGGCCCCCAGCGCATTGTGCTAACCACAAAATCCCATGCTCGTTAGGGGGTCAATTAAACTTGTGAACGCTACTTCACTTGCTTCCATGGACCTTCGTGGTCTTTTTAAAAAAATAAATAAATAAAAATTTAAAAAACGTGTATCTTGCGTTCAGTGGACGAAGGAAAAAAAGGAACTCTTATAAAGGAAGACAAATTAAAAGCTTTTTTCTTTATGTCCAACTGAACACTGGTGTAGTTCTTCCACTATTTGATAAGCTTTACAGTGGCTTAAATTTGTAGCTCAGAGCACAAAGAAGTAATCTACGTGTTTCATTTGCTTAGGAATAGCTGCGTCTTAAGTCACTCAGTTTATCTCCTGACTATATACTGGTCCTCAAAAATACGCAGGAAAGTTCGTTAATTTAAAAATGGTCTCTAAAATATCTTGTCAGCATGACACAAACATATATTTTTAGAAAAAGTATAATACTTTTTATGTTTTTATGGTAATGTGATTTAATATTCAAACATTAATACAAATGAAATACATTTTATTAAATATATGTTCATAGTTTGTTATTTTACTAGATGACACGATGGGTGTTCCACGAAACACAGAAGAAAGGAAATTCATAGATAAGAATGCTTGGTTCTGTTAGCAAATTAAAACATGCCAGAAAGTTTTGTGACGGTGTACTTAAAATTTCACAAAGTAAATACATCAAATAATTATTAAAGTCTTACAAAAGATTAGAATGACAGGAAAAGTCCCGGAGCACCTATGATTGATAATTATAAAAATATGTAAATATTTTGATTTTCAGAAGAAAAAAAACTTGCAATATCATCAGTAAGATAAGTTAACACACTGGGTTATTCAAACAATTTCCAGTTTCATCGCTACCAAATATTATTTATTTAGCTTTGTTAATGGAAAAAAATTAAATTACAGTGGATTTAATATTACAAAATCATGAGAAATCGAATGGGGAATATTAACTAAAAAATCCCTTTTAAAAATATAATTTTAAAAATTATTTCCTCCTTTTTTGTGTTTGTGCGCGTGCGTGTGTGTGTATGCGTGTGAGTGTGTGTGTGCGTGTGCGTTTACGGACGCGGCATACCATTTGGTTATATTCTACCCCCCCAACCATTAACATTTTTCTCTAGTTAATAAACGCAATAATTTAAATTACAAAGATTTGTTTTTGTTTTTATTTATTTATTTATCTTTTGAACGTGCCCCTTTGTAAACGCATTTTATGCTTAATGTCCTATCATACACCAGCTCCAACGGAATACTATTTGCTGTGAAGTGCTCAGTAAAAACTAAACACGTTCATCAGGTCAAGTAGTATCAAGTTTATCTACATCTATATATCAGTCCGATTGTGAAAGTTAAAAGTATTTGTAGGTAACTTATGTAAGAAAAGACGACATCATTGGACCTCAAACAATTATTGTATCACTAGCAATTTAACCGCGCTTTGCCCACGGTAAATTAGGATTTTTTAAAAATTAAAAATGCCTCTTTTTATAAATAATTTTTATGAGAAAAAACCTATGTTTAGGCAATCGTCCTCATAGAGAGAAAGGATTTAATATTTTTAAGCTTCTATCTACACGGAAGCTCTGAGAATTAGTGTTGATTTAGTTTTATGTAGCCCATTTTAGGGGGAAAGAAAGGTTTTATGCCCCCGGCCACCATTGAGTGGAAATTTTAAAAATGTATATAATTACTTTCCTTATTCCCATCGCTGGGTGTTACTAAACAACTACAGAAGGCGTTATACTCTTACCTACACAGGAAATGGGTGAAGCAGTAATTTTCAGTTTTTAATAGCTTATTTTATAGAAAAACTACAGTCGGGCCTCCGAAATGCAAAAAATGATAATTTAAATATGCATTCACCTATTACCATTGAAGAAGTGTACTCAACAACTTCACAAAAAATTAAAGTTCTACATACTCGGCACAAAGAACAAATACTGATTTCCAATTTTTACAGATAAAGAGAAATAGTTTTTGGTCCCCAGCCCATCATAATTTGGAAATTTAAATTTCCTTTTCGTCCTGTGAGGGTATTCAACAATTTCCCATATTTGTATGTTCCTACCTACACTGGAAGTTGGAGACTTAGTGATAATTAATCATGGAGTGAGTGAGTGCATTAAAAACTACATTCGGCCCCCCTGGCCCCCAGTAAGTTATTTTTTTAAATATGTTTTTACATGCTACCATCGTGGAAGTGTATTTAAGACCCCCCCCTCCCCCAAAGTTGCACGCCTTTACCGATTCCGGATATAAGAGAATTATAGATTTTCAATTTTATATAGCTAATATTAGAGAAAATAAACGGTTTTGGGGCCCGGCCCCATTGAGTGTGTATTTCAAAATTCTTTTACACAAACTTTCGTCGTGAGAGGGTACTAACAACTTCTTAAAAATTTCATGCTCCTACCTACACAGAAAATTGGAGAATTAGTGATGAGTCGGTTTTAATATTAGTACAATATTTTAGCCAAAGGCCCCTAATGAGAGGGAGTTTTAACATTCTTTTTTGCCAATTTTTGCCGGGAACGTGTACTCAAAACATTGCCAACGTTTCATGCTCCTACCTACACGGGAAATAGGAAAATTGATGATTTTCAATTTTTATAAAGCCAATATTAAAAAAAAATGTTTTTGACCCCGGGCCCAACAGGAGAGAGATTTTTAAAATTATTTTTGCCAATTTTTGTCGTGAGAGGGTACCCTACAACTTCCCTAAATTTCATGCTCTTACCTACACGGAAAATAGGAGAAGTAGTGATGAGTCGGTTTATATTTAGGCCCCCGGCCCCCCATGAGAGGGAATTTTAACGTGTTTTTTTTGCCAGTTTTTGTCGGGAGCGTGTACTAAAAAAAAATTCCTAAGTTTCATTGTCCTACCTACACGGAAAATATGAGAATTAGTGAATTCATTTTCATATAGCTTATATCAGGAAAAAAAACGTTTTTGGGCCCCGTCCCCCATTAGTGGAAAATTTACCTTTTTGTCCATTTAATTATCGTCAAGAGCATGTACTCAAAAGATTTCCAAAGTTTCATGCTTCTAACTACACGGGAAATAGGAAAATTGGTGATTTTCTATTTTTATATAGCCCATAAAAGGAAAAAAAATGTTTTAGGGGCCCCAGCCCCACATAAGCGAATATTTTAAAATTCTGTTTCGCCAGTTTTCGTCGTGAGCAGGTAACCAACAACTTCCCAAAGTTTCATGCTTCTACCTACACGGGAAGTTGGAGAATTAGTGATGAATGAGTGAGTCAGTGAGTGAGGGCTTTCCCTTTTATTAGTATAGATATATTCAAATCAATGATGCTTAACAACCAGGAAACTACTTGTAAGAAAGATCCAAATACGATATTTTGTTGTTAGTATTGTAGGCGTATACCCTTATTAAAATAGAACAAAAGAAAGTAGCACATAAAAGTTAAGTTTACACATTCATGAGATATCCAATAGTATAGATAAACATTAAAACAGTTTTGGTGTAATATGGAATAAATAAAAGTATAAAATTTTAAACAATTGCAAATAAACACACAAACACATACACACTCAATACCTTACAAAAATACAACAGTAATCATATTTTTAAATTGTTAATTTTGAATTGTATATTTTTGCATAAATATGATTACCTGCCATTACAGCAATAGCGATCAAACGGATACAGAAGCAAAGTTTAGACAAGAATTCAAACTCTATCTTCTATAGCAATCAATATTGCATAGTTATACATTTGTAATGTACTAGTGCAATAACATTTAACCATCTACTGCTTGGAAATGTTATATTATTCAACGTATAATATCAGAAGCGAAGTGCAAAGTGTAATGGCTTATTAAAGCACTAGGACAGTTGTTTTTTTTTTTTTTTT